>JAIPRK010001112.1:0-94593 GCA_025469195.1 Chaitophorus viminalis
TAATTCAATTTAAATATAAAATACTATATTATTATATACACATTTTAGACAAACATATTAACTCCGTTCAGAATCGTTATTCGTATACAATGATATCTATCATTGCATTCAAATTTAACAAATCCATGGTAATAATGACCTATCCTATAAACGAGGTGCACTCCACTCCCAACTGTACAGCAAAGCGAGGCCCATCCGTTTTTTCTTATTCCTTATTGCTAAAATATTTGAAAATAAGATAAACCGTTGCGTATTGTTCCGATGATAACTTTGGGCATTTAAAATTACATTAACTGATGGTATGATATTATAATGATGCAATTGCGTTTATGCAACATTGAGTATATCGAATAATAGAGATGGGACATTATTTGTGGACGGGTGGGGGCGGTGGCGCACACCAGCGTTTAGTGTTTCAAAACTGTATAAAGCTTGTACAGGAACGTCCGCGATTCACCGATTACGAGTACACACTTTTTAACAATGATCTATAATATCATACAACCATGTGAGTCGTTTGAGTTTTATTGTTGCTCACATATAATGTACTCAGTACGCACCGTGCAACTGCAGACGAGACTCAGCCATGTTATATTATCGTTAATAATTTTAATTGTTTAGTTTAAAAGATATTATTTTAATGTTTTACTATAATAATTATACTTACGGTGACTTGATAATTTTACCACGTTGAGTATGGTTATTGTCATAATAACATTTGTTTTTTTCGGTTCAATGTTATGAACAATTATCAACTGAATTTATTAATACGTATTTTTAGATTTTTTACGTTCGAAACGGATTTATTATAATATATGCGTCTGCAATTTACATTTCATCATGATAATAAATATTCAATAAATCAATTATATTTTGATGGTTGAAAAATAATTTATTATTAAAAAAGCATATATTTATTTTATCTATAGTAATGCAAATCAAAAGTCCTAAAACGGAGTGAAATGTATTAAATATTAATAACTAACGTTCGTGAATTAGATTGATCACGATCTGGCCGACTTGAACCGATTATTGTTTTCATTAACCTCTCCGGCCCTCTCGACTACACGAGTTAGATATATTTTTCGTTTATTTGATTATATATGTGTTGTATATGTTTTTTATTATATTTATTCGCATTATGCATAAAAATGTTATTATATTAAAAATATAAATAAATTTAGTATATGTCTATTATATCATTTTGTTATAAGTATTTTCAAAAATATATTTATATATTATGTTACAACTCATAACAAAATGTTTACAAAATCCTTCACTTCAAAAACACCATATTTGAGAGGTTAACTTAAGTTCAGTAATCTACTTCTCTCAGAGATTAAAAATTTATATCAATGAACTGTTAAAATAAAATATCTCAAAGATGGGACATATTTAACTTACAATTAGTACAAACCTATCGCCCGGATCTCATAACTTAACATATTAATAGGTAATTAAGAGTTCGAAAATTAAAGTAACTCGACCGGTTTAGCATACCTAAAGACTTCTTATTGACTTCACGATGTTAACATTTTTTCTAACATCACTAAATTCGTAGGTACTATGCAATGATCACGAACCAATCTTTGCACACTATATACAATATACACTAAACTGTTGTAGGATCGACTGCCTGAAAAAATGTTTTAGGAAGTGATTTTTTACAATACTATATTTCGTTTTTCAATGCTTTCGTATATCAATAAAAGTCACAAAAATGTCACAACTAATATTGGCAATATCCCTATTATAACATTATAATTTAAAACATGCCCATGACGAATACGATAATAATAATGTATCATCTACTTTGATTTGGCACACTACAAAATATTATTGTAGCTGATATTGTGTGCAGCTTTATTTTAAATATTACATTTTCTTTTGCGTAATTATTTAATATGAATGTTGATTCAAATGGACCGTGTATTTTTGGTAGGTAGACATTTTTGTAAAACGGCATAAAAGCGGGGGATAGAAAACATATTTTTTTTGAATTATCTACACATGCATAGGTATGTGAATATGTTTTCATAATTTTTGTTCACACACAAACGCATTAGTTGTACTATACATACTATATAACGCCTTGGAAAGTCTTGCGATTTATTAAACATTTATAAAAAAAAAAAAAAAAATGTATTTTTTTGCCTTTTTGTGCCAACAGAATATTTTGGAATGCCCGCAAAACGCGGTATCCGTATTATTAACACCGTAATGGCATATACGTATATATGGCCGGCGGGATTGTAATGTATTTTCAAAGTGGCCCCAAGATCATTTGGGTTGGTCACCTCTGCTATATATAATGTATTATTTCAAACGCTTCTTCAAATATAATGTACTATTATACGATGTATATATTATATATATATTTGTTGTGCGAGTACCTACTGTTTGACCAAACTCGCAAGCCCGCATCACAACGGGACTGGAATTCTGGTCCTTAATTCTGGGAACGGACAAACGGCACAAAGTATAATGATATTAAAATGTTTGAATCCTGTGTCCGGGTGGTCGCGACAATACTTATGCAGGATGAAACATGTCTAAACGTGCCGGAACCAGGAGTGGCCCTGCACGGCTGCACAAGTTTTTTTTTTACCATTCTGCGTATTGACTAACCGAACGGCTTTCATTTTCCTTGCGTGAATCGTACATAATTAAATATTATATAGCCATATGCAGCACCTACTACAAGCGCAGCATCGTAGTTTTATAGAGAAATTATCATAATTTTTTATTCACTAGATTCTATTTCCTTTTACATAATATCGAATATGTAAACAACTTTTTTGTTTCCTATGCGTGTCCTTAGTTTCTATGCGTTCTATATTATTCGTGTTGCACACTTGTAAGACTGTCGACTAGTAAATACGTTAATATTCCTACAAATGTATAATCATTGATTGTAAATACTAATGTTTAAAATCAATGGTAAAACGCATGAACATTATAGGTAGTATCTAGTCTTAGTCAACAGATCTTACAATATAATAAATGTCTATTGTATTGGTACTCTGCGATTTATAGTCGTTCCTGATCGTTTATCGATCGCAGTGGTTACGAAAAACAAAAAAATGCACTATCGCCACACTTAAACCACTTAAAATAGTAAAGTTGAATTGTTTATATAAATCAAACCGAGCGAGTTGAACTAATTTTTACATACTTTTTAAATTTTGTTTCTACATTTCGATACTTTATTCGATTATCATTCGTTTTGTATATGTACGTCATTATTCCCACTGCATACAAAGCGCATTGACGTTATATACCGCGTATGCAGATGGTTTACAGATGTAATATTATAAATGGATAATAGTATAATTTTATCATGTTGATTATTGAAGAGTTTTTTTCCGACCGATTTTTTCAACCGTTACCGCGAGTACCGCAAAAATTAATTTTTCGTCGTCTTTGAAACGCATGAAAAAATATTTTTCGAGCACCACAAATGAGCACCGACAATGACGGTCAGTCGAGGAATATTGAAAAAATCTTAACATACATTTACTACTTATATGAACATAATTATAGCGATGTATATAATATAATACATACAGTGGCGGACTGGCCCGGGGTGCTAAAGTGCGATTCGCACATCGGGCCACAGTCAAAGAATATCAAACAAAAAAGCTCGACTTCTTCTTAACATTGAACATGATTATTTACCTGACACAGAAAAAATTATAGATACAATTGCTGAAAATTCATCTACTTTTGCAAAACTACTAATCATCAATTTCTTTTCTACTTATATTTTTAGTATAATAAATGACTTACTCGTATGGTTTCAAATAAAAATGTCGTATTTATTGAAATCATGTAATATGTTACTACTGATTATGAAGTGATTACCAACTATTATAGTGTGTGCTGTATTGGAGGAATAGCCTTACAAAGGCATCATCACCCCGGGCCTTTTCATTCCAGTCTGCCATCGCACACGGTACTAGTAGGTATAATATTATCCGTTTGACATAATTTGTATAATATCATGTGAACAGTAACAATCGCGACAGCAATAGTAATAATATAATCGCACATATTATATTATTATGGTTTTATCAAATTATATGTACTCGGGCGCAGACGTACGCGATATGAATTAATATTAATGTAAAAAAAAAAAAAAAATATAAAATAAAATAAAAATGACTAATTTGTGCAATCGGAATAGAACGCGTTATAATACAGCAGCATTACGTTCTCGACGTTTATTACTTTTGTGATAAGCACCTGTAACGACAAGTTATGCACATTATTATTGTGATAATATACGTCTATATATATATACCTAGTGTACTCACAAATATTACAGATATTTATATTTTATACCGATTTTGCGTTTTTTTTCCTTTTGTACAAAACAATACTTACGGTATTCTATACACAGTGTATTATTTATATGGGTACACGTGCACAGTTATACATTGCTATTATCAACTTCTAATCGCCAATGCACGGATAAACGATATAATATTATATATTATTTAAAACAACAAATTTCAAGTGTCGCGTACGGTGGTGCTTGTTATTAAAAAAAAAAAAAAATTGTAAATATGCGTTTATTAACTGGGACGACGCAGCCGGTTCGAATTGGCTTCGTTAAAAAACCGTGATGGACACCAAATGCGGGTTCCAAGCGTACTGTAATATATTATAGTACAGTATCATGAATGATAATAATTATTGTGCGTGTGCGTGCGTATAATATAGTTCAATTAAAATGTTAAACATTATATTTATTCCCTTATGGTATGCAATTGAGTGTTGAATTGTTTTCCATAATTCCATCCTCTGCGGTACATCGCAGACATTAATGTTTAATATAATGGAATATGTACTGTACACTTTAACGGAATAGCAAACCTTAAACCGACAATGGTGTATTTTACTTATAATAAGACGTCCAGGAAAAGTGAAAAAAATAAAATAAATGATTTGTCAGAACATGTATTATTCGACAAGAATAATAATTCTACGTCTTGATCAAAAATAAACTACTCCTATACGTATAATATTACGGCTTCTTTTTTGAAAACTTTTAGCCTCAGTATGACGATTAATCAGTAAAAATATATGAATCGATAAACAATGTTAATTCTTAGTTTCTACATGTACATAAATGTCGATAATACTAAATGTTTTTATATTGGACTCATCATAAAATTGTTTTTCGCAGACTAGATTCGGCGTAAATTTAGGCACGGTTCGTTGAAAAATTCGATAAGTTTGTCACTCGAAGAGTGGCCTATATATTAACATAAAATGTTTAGTTAAAAAAGTTGGACAAAAAACATTTCTAATTGAAATACGTTGTATAATAATATAATAGTATTGTGCAGTTTGCAGAAAAAAAAAAAACAAACGTTCGCGCATAATATGGTTAAACTCGCGTTTTTTGCGTAAATTATACAAACAAAAAATAATGAATAGGACCTAACTAGTCGTGTATAATACACGACACGGGCATAATGTACCTAACTACAGAAGTATGATTGAATATATATAAAATATATTACGTCGTTAAGGACCATTATTCATTTTTACCAAATAGAAACGCGTGGTCGACTTACTGCGTGTTTGTATATTATAATATATTATAATATTCTTTACTCGAAGTACCATAACTTTTTGCCGATTAATAATAATTTAACGGAACGTATTAAATTATTTAGGTATACCTACTCTGTGTTTGGTGTTTTGCGTATTTGATAATAAATCGTTTCTCGTGTTCACGATTGGAAAACAGTATGGTTATAAAAAATTAGGTATAATACTTTGGGTGCACTATAACGGGGTGCGCGGACATTGCGAGGTACTCTGCGCTGAGGCGGACACCGAATGCGATATACCTACGTCTATTAGTCTTCCGCGCGGTCGGGGTCATTTTTTGTTATCCGTAGAAACAAATGTTTACCACGAACAAAAGCGTTTCAATGGTATTATACGTGCAGTGTAATATTAAGCTGTTTTACGTTGTGGCATAAATAATATAATAACTACCTATATTATGATTATATACGCGTGGCTATATGCGGACACGATTAATAATATGTTAATCGGCGGAAGGGAAAAAATACGAAAAAAAAAAAAAAACAAAACGTTAATTTTAACAAAAACGCATAGATACCTACAGCAGTTCTGTTCTCCGGCGATTTAACATAATATTATATTTGACATTGTCATGTATTTTCAATATGTGTACTTTTTTTTGTGGTTTAACCGAGAAATCCGGATTTGAGAGGGATTTATTTTAACATGCGTGTCCTAATATTAATCTTTGACCCCCGAACAGGCCTGGTATTGAGAATCCAATACGTGATACAACGATTAGTATATAGTTATCATTGAACTATATGATAACTGGAATGCTCACCAGTCATAAGACCAATGTAAACATAACTGAAACGGCGTGTTAGAAAAAGACAACAGATAAGAATAGTGCTGCTATTTTTTTTTATCACACATAACAATATGATTGCTTTGTGTTTACCAATAAATAATAATAATTAATAATGTTCGTTTAACTTTTTGTTCTGTCACTTAAGTTATAAACTCAAACTTAAATATTTGTTGAAAAGTTTCCATGTTCATTTTATGAATATATAATTTTAAATAAAAATATTTTTAGTAAGGATTATTCATCATAACTATTCATTAATACTAGTAACAGATCATGTTTCTTTTACAAATTTTAAAAATCGAGGCAAACTGAAATTTGTTTCAATGTTTATTTTTAAAATAATATTATTCACTGAAAAATTTTATCTAACATATTCTTTAAACATAAAAAATAACAACTTTAAAAAAGATATTATATTAAAAGTTCAAAGACAGTTTTTGAATTGAGTAAAAAATGTATATTCTATACATCCAGTTATATTGATACATGCATCTAAGAATTACACGAAATGAAAATTGTAAAATTTATATCTTCATATTATTGTACTTTAAGAGTGCATACTCGGTGTAAACAATTAATACAGCAAAAACAAGATTTAAAGTCATCCCTTAGGCATAAATTAAACAAACTAATTTTATTTAATCATGTTTAATCTAAGTTATATAATATTGGCATTAATTATATTATAAATTATAATCAATGACGTTGATAACATGTTTACAAAGTTATTTTGTGTGTTATAATAACCAGTTTATTTAATTAAACATTTAACTTTTATAATTATTCAATATTTTTATTTGTATAATAAAATAGTATAGGTATGACCAGTAGCGGTGCGTTAGGGGAGACTTTGAAACGGCGTCTCTCCAATAATACATTGGAAAAAAAATTATTTTAAATTATTTTCAAGTATTAATGTAATTTATATTATATGTAAATAATATACTGTTGTCAACTATATCATAGATTAAATATTTGATCTATGGTCCGGGAGACTAGTCTCTGCCAACGGGCGACACGTTATTCGTTGCGTATATTTGTGTAGTGCGTTATCTTGTACATTATATCTAGTAGCGTTTTTGATCCAATATTGAAATAATGGAATCAAAAAATTGTACATTAGATGAATTATTAAATAATGATTTTCGTTTACATAAAAATTAAGTCTCCCATAAATTTTATCCACGCGCCGCTATTGGGTATGACTTCAGCACTCTTGTCTGTCTTGTCCTTGGAAATGGGATTAATCATGGTATTATTCGTTCCTAGATTATAAATCTACAATATTAAGTTAAGTTAGGAGAGTAGTAAATACAATAATTGAGGTAAGTGGTAAGTCAGCTTCGGGTAAGTAGTGTAGTAACTTTTCTTTCAATTTTGAATAATATTACAAATACTATGTTTTTATTTTAATAAATATTATTTTACTAAAAATAAAATTGTCGTTATTTTATATGCTTAGTATGAATTAAAACCTAACTTTTAATTTACAACTTAATTTATTTTCAACATTAAACATACAATTAACTGCAACTTCCTTTACATTTATATGACAAATATAGAAGTTCACAAAAATAACATTTCTCAATACTTGTAACTTGTTATATATTAAATTATAATTATCTACTAATAAACTATTTATTTATCGTTTAGTTATTTATATTATATTAAATTAATCATAAAGATTTTGTGGAAGTTATAAAATAAATAATGAGATATCAAATTTTAAGAATCGAACTAAAATAATGTCGCGGTAAATGAATTTAAGATATTAGCGTCATGTGTAAGACAAATTTAGTAACACCATTAGTATGTCCCATCCAGTTCTAATATACCGTTTCGGGCAACACTGCTTGGTGAACATTCCAGTTATCATATAGTTCAATGATAGTTACGTATGGTATATACACCATGGCGCGTTGTACATACAGCAATATAATATACAATATCATATTTTAATGTTCAGTATATAGGTACAGACGAGTCAAACAAAACGTTCAAAATAATGTTTTTACATTATAATATAAGATATACGGCCATAACATGTATAACGTATAATATAATATTCTGCGATTGATTTAAAATGTTTAACCGTCTATTAAACAGAAGGGTCATTATAATATTATGATACGTAAGCAGCCTATTATTATGTTATTATACCATAATAAATATTATTTATCGAATGGTTTAAAAACTATAACTATATACATGTGTATGGTCAGTTATAACATGCACATAAAAACCTAATGTGTTTTGGATATTTTGCGGAAATTGATAATATATAATAATGTGCAAAAGAAAAATGTCGATATAGGTAATATATTATTAAGTATTCGAGTATGAATTATTGGTGATTCCGAACATTTAATAGCACGAATAATCAGGCGCACCTTGATTTTTAAAGAGAATCCAGGTTGAGAGATCAAAGACAAATAATAGTTTATATTCAAAACACGCGCCGCAGCTTTTTCAGCAATATCTAATAATATTATTATGATGGATATTCGATTTCTTTGAACATACTATTATAACAGTGAATTATAATATCGCATACATAGTCAATTCGCATTTCTCGTCTATTTGAATATCAAATTCACCTTGGCACACTATATTATACACTGTCATAATGTTAAATAGGTGCGTATTATTGTGTTCTCGTACATAATATACGGTTACCGTATTACCGACTCAAGTAACTGCTGGCGATAATTAAAACAGCGTTCTCGTATTAAGTTTTTGGAAGTAAGAAAATGTGTCTGCTCGCCAAATCCTATAGAACCGTTTTCAATATGGCTTGTGCGAACATTCTATATGAATTCATGCAATATCCTTCGGACGGTATATCCATCGCAGTACAAAAGCAAAGTAATAACAGGTTTGAATTTTTTTTCCGTCAATGAACATTAGAGATTTTTAAGAAGATTCTAGGACCTAGATGACAAATTAATCAGCACTGCCTGTATATATTCTTGCGCGCATCTGTGGAAGACGTATTAATAGCTTGTTTACGGATGGCTCGTTGGAAATCTTTTATAGTGATGCAGTTAAAGTAGATGCCTAAGTTACAATGACGCGCGTGTACGAGTTTGTGAAATGAGTGCAAATATGATTGTGATATAGATTACGGTGCGTGGTTGTTGAAATTGTACAGATAAATTCTAAACACGCATAATTGTCTATAATAATAGGAGCAAATTGTCACTTAACTCAAAATTATCGTCCCTATAATATCGATAGGCCATATAGGCCATTTTTATCGTACGTAATCACAATTTATTTACCATGTAGTTGTAAACTTATATAAACTTATGCTACCTGCTATTATTCATTTGAGACTTAAATAGTATGCGCTGTGTTATTGTTATTATTTTATTTTAACCTACCTACGCCGTGTGTATACAATCGTAAAAAATTTCACGTCGAATAATAGTGAAAGCGCAAATTCGGACACTATGGTATACTATAAACCGTAAATTGTGCTTGATTTTCGTGAAAAAAATATCGCATTCTCTTGCTATACCGTATTGATGCAATTTAACAGGAAATACCGACGTGGATAAAAGTGAGTGGTAGGTATACACGGCTCTCATACACATACACGCATTTATATTATACATGTAACCGCGTGCAGTCGGGTTATGATAATCAAACGATTGCATTTCGTATTCTAGTCGCCAGTCCTTTGCGTCTCTCGCCATGCCACGCCGCCGAACTACATATAATGTATTAATGTACATTATACTTCGTATAATGCAAGCTACTTATATTCTACTCCCGTAGAGAGAAAATACTTCCCGTATTTTGGTCGTACATTAATACACTCACAATCATTCCTACCACTTCTCTGCTAATGACTTTACTACGTATACGTATAATATAATATGTGAACTTTTAAACTCAAGAATATGTACACACTACACCGCGGCTGTAGCCGTCTAGCTAGCAATCCTCCGCTTTCTATTCGCCATTCGTGTATGAGATTTTCATCTTCGTCTCATCACCGTGCAGCTCTTCTGCAGCTATTAACATTGACTGTAAGTTTTCGAAGACCATCATTGAAACACTAAAAACGGTTACATAGTAGGCACATACTCAAGCATCAAATCCTAGTAACCCAAAAATGAATTTCTTTAACGCGCGGCGCGGGCGACATGAAGTGCACAAGTTTTGTTGACCGACTAATAATAATTGTATGTCGTCTGCGCCAATCCAAATTTGAAATCGTCCGTTCGGGATGTATCTACTACGTGTTTCCCTTCGTAACACACACTTTTATTATAATAACAGTGCAAACCACGAAACTATAACACGAGTATAACGCGCAGTATATATCATATGAATCGCTATAAGTACAGATAATAATGGATATTTGTCCCTCCTCCCCGGTTTTAGGTAAATGTTTTACGGAAAAAACAAAAAACATTATATACTATGTATTTGGGAAAAAAATGGATTTTTCTGCAACAAATGAAATTTTAAACAGATTATACCTCACGGATATATCTACATGTAATAGCTGGACATTATCCCCGTTTGCACCAAACCGCGTACTCAACGATATTAAATTCGATAATCTAAACCATATATATAGTGACTTTTGTAAACATATATTATACAAACATGTGCCCTTTATGTAGTATTTAGCGATTAAATTATAAATAATATATGATATTATGCAAAACAGCACTCGTTCCACTTTAATATTATGATCGGGCACTATATAATATGCGCATGAGGGGTGTGAGCGATGAGGTTTGGGTTAGAGAGGAACACACATTCCCCCAGGAGCGACATGCGAGGATTTCAATTGGTATAGATTTCGGTTTTTTTTTTTTACATTGACCACGCGTTTTATATATTTTTACGAAAAGTATATTATACAACAGTAGTTTTTCGATGAAATATTATTTTAGCGCCTATACGTGCGGCTGCGCAAGCTCTAGTCTAGCACGTTCAGCGCGTTCATCGTGTTCGTCCGGCCGTGGAGGACGATTCGTACTTTTGCGCACACCAAAACATATAGTTACGATGTATATATAGGTTCCCAAGACGTAACCTTGTCGCCGGTACCGCACCGGATCAGCATAATAATGATCCGACAGCACAGCGCATATTATTATCGCACACTGCATCAGCACGCCGAGAAATAATATATGTGTACAGCACGTAAACACACACACACACACACACACACACACACACATGCAAAACAACAGTCAAATCTTTATTTAACGAACAACTTTTCACTTACAAAACTAATAATATTACTAAGATAAATTTAGGTAAGCAAATAATAATAGATTAAGAATTAATTAGATAATTATAACTATTTATTTATATTTATTATAATTAATAATAGTATCTAAATGGTAACAGAAGCAGATATTATTATGTTACATGTTAGAACATGTGTACATGTTAGAGTATGCATTATGTGATGTGTACCATTGTACCAATATACTATCACGCCTATAGAAACATTATAAGCTTACAAATGATATAAGTGTTTGTATAATTATTTAAAAAAAAAAAAATTGAATTCGATACGTTTTCCATGCGTGCTGAAAATCTGAAAAATCCAAGACGAATAGTGTCAAAAGCACTTATTTATTATTCGTTTTCAGTGATGCTCAAATTGTCCATCATGCTTTTGATAGTTTCGAATTACAATCAATTCGTCAAATACGATTTTTCACTAAAAATGTAAAAAAAATAATATATCGCAGATGATTTTTTGAAATAGACGAGATAAATCAAAATAAATATGTTTATAACTATATACCACGTGATAACTAAAAAAATATAATAATAATAATAATAATAATAATAATAATAATAATAATAATAATAATAATAATAATAATAATAAATTTATATTGCGTACAAATGTATTGTAACGCGCCCCTTACAATGCCCGCCATGGAATATATTATCTTATAATTTTCCTTCGACGAATATTGAACAATAATAGTGTATAATATTATTAAAATATGTTAATACGTATAAATATAAGTACGTGTAGTTTTGCACGACCGAGCGGCGGCGACAGCAAAAGAAGAAGACGACGACGAAAAGTCCTTGACACGGTGAAATCTCGTGACGGCGGCGGTTGCGGCGGAGCAGGGAAGGCGCGACACACACGCGTCTCCTTTCACCGGGACAACGCGATGTACAGTAATAACAAATATTATTGTAAATTTAAAGAAACGCGTTTGACGAACGTGCGCCTTGCACGTACACACTCACCAGCCCGTCGTTTTCGCTCGCTTTTGCGTTCAGGATTTTTCGTGGCAAGTAGACGATGCACGCACACGGCTCACACGTAGTATTCGTGGGGTATTTTTTTTCGCATAACCATTTTCGTCGCTTACGAGGTGAACAGAACCAGTTTAGAATTTGTTTGCTGTTCATAAAATATGTAGCTGTTCAGTGTTCACGAATTGATTTCCATGAATAGGTATATTTTTAGGCGTTAACTCTTCGAACGGCGTGTTTTCGCTGCAGAGTATGCGAAATGTTTTAACAACGTGCCGTTGTACAACACAAATGGTCAGAAACAGTATACAGTACGCATTGATGCGATTAGAATATCAATAATACTTAAAAAATGTGGTAACGAATACTTGTCAGATAAAACATTTGACGTATTACGTATATGATCCGCATTAAACCGCTTCTGTACTGCGTATATTGTCAAATAATAATTTTAGTTTTGCCACTCCGATAAACAAAAATATGCAATATGTTTACTAGGTTATGTTATATGACTATATTATATACCCGGCGACAGTGGATTTCCGAGCTATATGCCTACCCGTGGTTTTTGATCTATAATAATATATAAAGCAGTCTACGCATATAGATTATAGGGTATATTATATATTATTATATACGTTTGAACAAGACGTGCCCCGATAAAAGTCGCTACATGTTGTTTTTGTGTTCGAGATTTCTTTGTACAGAGTTTCCTTTGACAGAATGTACATTATTACATTTATAATTTATAAAGAACAATTATTTAGATTCCTGTGCTATAGAAGCCGTTGTCGACGGTGTTTGGCGAGCGAGACCGATACACGCGGTATGGAAACGTGCACGACGAGCTGAAATATCTGCCACACCATTATCGAATATCCAAGATCACCATTGGGATATCTGCATTTGTAAATCGCAATCGTTCGCATCCATTTACATCATCATTTTAGCGTTGACCAATGTTAATAAAACGCATTGTATATTATGCGAACATATTTCGTAGAGTGATCCCAGTTTGTCCGTATTATAATACGTATTAATATCACGAGATGTTTTACCGCTGTTGGTTAAAATAAACAATAAAGTTTACATAATATATTACAAGTACCCGAAAAATTGTTAGCGTTGCTATGACAATTAAAATAACAAATTTCCAATCTGAACTCAGTCTCCGGGTAAAAACTTTTTGCAGCAATTTATTATACTCATTATATGCTTTTCCTTTATTCGAAGAACTATTGGGATTAATCAACAAATGACCTCTGAAAAGTATCGACTAGAGGAAATTCCCTTCCAGATAAGTTTTATAGGTTTGTATATACATAGGAGCACTCCTTCGGGTCAAAATTATGAATACACACAGAAAAAAAAACCAACACACAAATTTTGATAAAATCAATACATTCTTCGTTTTACTTAGAATTTAAAAACGGAAAATACGCCTCTTGGGCGCAGTATATAGATTAGTGGCACAGTTTAAATATTTACCAATTTAGTTTTAATAAACACGCGTAGCAGCAGTGTTTTACGTATTGCGCAACAACGTGCAACGACGCGTGAGAAGACCACTGCGAGATGTATTTAAATATTTTAACAAAATACACAACACTACATTGTGAAGTATAATAATATTAATACACGGAGTGCGATCGGGTTCAAGATGATGGATTTAGAGAACATGCAGTGTTGAGTTACATTCACAATACCGAAACGGGCCAAATATATCGTACGAAAGCCGAAACGAATAAAATTCGATAAAATCCAACACGTGATACTATCAATATTATTCGCGTATTTTTCCGTGTGAGGAAACGTGTACCAATTTGCGGGCCCACGGTTAGCTTATAAGATTAAGGTAGGTTAGGTTCAACGCATGGTATACATGTATTATTATAATAATATTAAAGACGTTCGCGAAACTGCCGAGTTTTACGTGCACGAGCTGCTTATCGGGAATTCTTGAATGGTTCGTATATAATGTACTGATGAATTAAAACTCGTTTCTGCGAAGTAATGAAAAGAAAAAAAAAATACAATCTCCGTTACTCGCATAATCGGTTTCCGCGAGCGGCGAGTTATACTGATTTAATTAACAACGTTGCTGCAGCAGTTCGAACACACCCATATCGCAGAAACATTATAGTATACGATTTGCGTTGGCGTGGTCCCGCGTGATGTGTGAGGCTGCGCTTGGTTTACTCGAACTGACGACCGCGTGTTTTTAGCCTCTGCGGCTCGTTCGTATATATGTAATTCGACCCGTTTAACACAACTCATTTCCTAGCGCGTACGGATGTGTTTACGAGATACTATTACATGACGTATGTTTTTAAATATTATTTGTACTTGATGTGTATTTAATGAGTTGTGAACCCAATAGTATATACTATATAGTAACCTCACAATATGATATGATGCAATGTACAATAAATGAGGTAAATTATATCATTTAAGATATTGTAAATAATAAGATATATAATATAATAGCTTCCTACGGTCAGTCCTAACATATGCGTGTGAAACATAGTCGAATACTAAAGGAGATGAGGAAAAAATGGTTTACTTCGAAACAAGAGTTCTTAGAAGGATTTATGAACCTATACTAGTAAATGAAGTGTACAGAAGAAGAACTAAATAGAAGTACAAAAAAGTTATCAAAAACCGGGTATCGACACGTACCTCATGAGTAAACAAATTTAATGGGCAAGTATGGAGGTCTAAAGCAAGCTCTGGAAGGAAAAATAAAGGGAAAAAGACCTAGGGATCACCCTAGACAGCGCTAAATAGTAAAGATTTAAACAAGTGCGCACAGAATTTAACCATAGAAGACAGTATTGATAGGAATAGATGGAAAAAAATAGTTGAGGCAGCAAACGGCAGCTTTTACGGTTCCTTCATGAACCGTAAAAGCTTTAGAAGAAGGAGAAGAAGAAAATATAATATAATAATAAATGTTATACAAATTGGATGACACATACTTCTAACATGGTCAGATTAAGTTTAATATTGAAACTTACTCCAATATAGATGTGATGCTCGCGCGATATTTTAATGGTCCCTCCAAGTTGGAATTCGGCGGGGCAATTGAAATGGACCCGGGAGTACCGATTATCCAAATGCATCATATACGATCAACTGGTTTGATTTGAGCGACAATCATAGTTGTTACTGTGCATAGAAACAACTAAGATAACTTGCGGGAACCTCGTGGAATGAGCAGAAATTTTAAAGTTGTATTTTATATATACTTAGTTACAGTACGTCCGAAAGTTGAATGAACTTTTTTAATGTATGCACAAGTACATGGCGCAGTGTTACTGTAGAGCAAATTTCACTATGTGTATACGAAACGTATGTCTAAGTAAAATACTACAGCTGTAAAAAAAAACAGGACGGCAACAGGTAAAAATGTTAATTTTCACTTTTTCAGACAATTTCATAGGAATTTTGATGACGTTAGGCTTAGTATTGAATTTTGACAACGGTAAAGCCAGAGTATCATCGAGTTGCAAGTCCTGAAAAGGTTGTTACAAATAATTAGGCCAAAATGTTAGCTAACTTATATATAATATTATAATCCGCGTAGGTTTCTTGTCGAATATTATAATAATCACAATAATTATTTACTGATGACCGAACCACATAAAATAGTCATCTGTTGTAAGCTATCACATAGGTACATGGTACATCATAGTGTTATATCAATGTATAGGGTTTAAAATATTCTTGCAAACACGAATCCCGGATTAAAAGAGGTCGAGCGACCATAATATAAGAGATGACCCGACTCATCTTCAAAAATAACGATTATTATTATTTAGGTCATACGCGATTACGGTAATTATAAAAAAAAACTTGAGCCAAAGACGCATGTACCATGTTAGTGTACGTGTAAGTTTTTGAATAGTGACATAAAGCACAGCCTATTATCTAACTCAAGGGTTGCTCTTGCTTTTGAATGTGGTGGAAATGCGAGGGGGTTTATGAAAAATATAACTTCTCGCAACAAGTGCATGTGCAATGAGTATATTATAATAACTAGTAAGGTATGTTAGGTTTGTCACGAGCGAAGGTCATCACTATAAATTATAATATGTATAGATACAAATGAAATGTGGGATAATAAAAAAAAAAAGTTCATTAGCAAGAGTTCGTTTACCTCTTGCCCGGACTAAAGCAATTTTTTTTAATAATTTCACGACTATATGACATTTGTATATATATATATCTATACCTAAGTGTGAAGGTGATGGTTTTTTAAACAGCTAAATTATATATGCCATTAGCGGATAGACAATCAAATCGATTGTCATGTTCAATGTTCATTCGCATTAGTGTGTTAGTAGGTGTTTTACTTGATGGTACTTATTGGTACATATAATATACCTATATATTATATTATACAGTTATATTCATGTAAGTACATTTCTTTAACGACAATAATATTATATTAACTGCTAAAGGCGTATGAATTAACTGTATGATATTGGCATATTGTACACATCACGGATTTCTCGATTTCTGCAGCTTCAGCGTTGTTTATGCCGTTTATGGGTATCAAATTCATTATTTTATAAATTATAATAAATCATAGAAACGAAATGTGAATTTTTAGTTGAATAACTCCAATGATTTTTATGAAAATCGGTGTTCGAACCACCTATACACGCGCACGCATATCATCAAAATCGATTTATCGAATTGCAATCGAAATTTAACGTTATCGTTACCCGTGGTAGTGAGCGATGGCCACTAGTGGAATTTACAAGGTGATACGTAACTACGCATGCATTTGATATCGATTTTGATTACAAAACGATTTTTGTTCGACTCGAATCGCAAGTGGTTGACATCTGTACAATATCAACATTATGAATACCGTACAGGTATTTAATATTCATATAATAATTTTGAACAGCCATTGCGATTATAACAGCATTATCATCCGGTTGGAATATATATTATTTTAAAACGTAAAATCAAATATAAAAACAAAAAAAAATCATTTACAAGAGGCAAAGAGACGAGCGTGCATTATTGCGTAAGAGATTATCGAATTCGTAACGCTTGGGAGCCACAATCGGTAATGGCCATATAAATTATATTCACGCAGTTGTTTTTAATAGACGTTTCGTGTTATTGGAAAATATTCACGAAAAGTGTAAAATATCGTTTTATATATTGTGATAGATAATTAATATTATACTGTGTTGTTGACCTGACGCACTTGAACGCAAGACGGTTATGTAATGTTAAGAAACTATTATGATACACAAAATCTGTTTTCAACATATGTGTAGAGTATCTATTGGTATATATTAGTATTAGTATATAGTATAGCAGCGGTTTTTAACCCCTTGTAGATCAGAAAACTCCTGATGAAAGATTTTAAGAAATCGCGGACCCTATTACCAAATTGTTTTTCGAATAATAACCTACTTTTTTTTTTTTTTTTTTACAAAACATACACATTTAAGGTTATTTAATATTTTTATTACGCATCTTAATTTTTCAAAAAAATGTAAAATAAATTATTATATTTTCAATATTCAGAAAATGTAATTTTAATTTCTAATGTGATGGTTGCTGTTGCATTTGAGAAACAAGTTTTTGAACATCGAACTCAATACTATGGAAAGCTTTAAGACTGCCGCGCACTCCTAACACGAGTACGCGACCCCCAGGGGGCCACGGACCACAGGTTAAGAACTGCTGGTATATATTAATATTATACAATACATGGTGCTGTATATTATCTAATATTAAACGTTCAAGTTTGTGGTAATAATATTGAAATGTTTATATTATTATAATCCCATAGTGATTGTTCAGTTCATTGTGTTTGTACTGCACAAAAAGTAAATTAAAAATTAATGTTTTGAAAAAATATAAGCAATGATAAAAAGAACGGGTGGGCCTCGCTTTGCTGTACAGTTGGGGGTGGAGTGTACCTCGTTTATAGGATAGGTCCTTATTACAATGGATTTGTTAAATTTGAATGCATTGATAGATATCATTGTACACGAATAACGATTCTGAACGGAGTTAATATGTTTGTCTAAAATATTTATTTAATAATATAGTATTTTATATTTAAATTGAATTATAATGCAATTTCCTAAAAATTTAAATTTAAAACAGTCATAAAATTTTTTCTTTTAAGTCTGGAAGAAATTTTTTTATATATTTTTGAGGGTAAGCTTATGAACAACCTAGTGTTAAAATTTTGAACCTTAAGTAAAAACAGAAAAAATTTTATGAATTTTCAACCACAAAATAACTTGCAAATTATCGCGATTTTAACATAATTTATATAAATATGAAATTTATGGGCTTGTAAAAAAAATTTGAGTGAAACCATCTCCGTTATTTTTTAGTTAAAATAAGTGTAACTTATATTTAATCCTTTAATACATTTTCAAAAGTTTTCGGACAGCCAAAAAAATTTTATAGACATTTAAAAAAAAAAAAACTTATAAAAATAGAAAATTTAAATTGTCTATAAATAAGTCAAAATATGTCAAAATACTTTGAAAACATAACTATGTATAGAGAACACCAATATAAAGATTCGGTGAAAATTTCAAGTTTTTGCGGTTTTTCGTTTTTGAGTTAGAGCATTTTAAAAAAACCGATATGATTTGTCAGTCTAGAATTTTATATATTATATTACATTTTACATGTAATTTTATGTCAATATTCTCTGTTCAAACGCTTATAAAAAAAATTGTGCCTATGGATTTTGATGATTTTTGAAAGACAATAAAAACTACTTGTGTGGAATATTCTATTAAATTTTAAAGTATTTTGTAAAAGTCAATTTTTTTTATCACCGATTATAAAAAAAAATGTAAAAAAATCGAATTTTTTAAATGCCTATAAGTGGCTTAAAAATCAATATAATATTTTAAAAAAAATATGACATAAAGGAAATGCTTATCTTAACAACTGGTGAAAATTTCAAGTTTCTGCGACTAATAATTTTTGAATTATAACAAATATTTAAAATCGTTTGACCATAAATCGCTATTTTATGCAATTTCGTAAAAATTTAAATTTCAAACAGTCATAAAATTTTTTCCTTTTGGTCCGGTAGAAATTTTTTTATATATTTTTGAAGATTAGCTTATGAACAAACTAGTGTCAAAATTTTGAACCTTAAGTATAAACAGAAAACATTTTATGAATTTTTATCTACAAAATAACTTGCAAATTATCGTGATTTTGACACATTTTATACAAATTTGAGATTTATGAGCTTATAAAAAAAATTTGAGTTAAACGATCACCGATATTTTCGAGTGAAGATAAGTTAAGCTTATTATAAATCTTGTATTAAATTTTCGAGAGTTTTCGACCAGCCAATTAAATTTTATAGGTGTTTAAAAAAAAAATTTACAAAAATTGAAAATTTAAATTGTCTATAAATAAGTCAAAATATGTCAAAACACTTTGAAAACTTAACCATGTATAGAGAAACACCAATATAAAGATTTGGTGAAAATTTCAAGTTGTTGTGGTTTTTCGTTTTTGAGTTAGAGTATTATAAAAAAATGTAGTTTGTAAAAACGTGATTTTGCGTAAAATTTCCCGTTTTTTCGTAATTTTTTTAACGTTTTTTTCGATTTTTGCAAAAAGTATTAAAAAAGTTGTATTTTTGACTAACCCAAGTACCATCTACATTCACTTTTCTTTCAGAAAAGTTGCTGTATAAGCAAATCGAAGCATTTTTACTGCAAAAAAAGTTGTCGTCAGACACAAAAAAAAAAAAAAAACACAAATCATTGTAAAATCAATAGATTCCATCACTCCGTTCAGAATACTAAAATATTAACTAGGGATTTTACACATTTAAAAACGACAGTAATATTAATATTTCATAAAATTGAACATCGTAATAGTTCAGAGCAATATCACTAAGTAATAATATATTTTATCAACCCCGAGGGCCGAGAGTTAAAACTTTTTATGTGCACAAGTATAATATAGCTGTTGGCGCGAGTATACCTACGTGTAAATGTGTTATAGGGAATAATAAATCATAATTTTTAATCAAGCTGGCACTACGAATAATTAAATGATTTCTTCAGTGCGTGTAGGAAAACGAGCTGCAATGCGCATTACCTCATTACCATAATTATAGTTATTTTATCAGTTATATTTTAATTTTTCGTAATAACACTTCACGATATTTGTTTTGGCGAATATTTTAAAACAATCACTGTCAAAACAGTTTTATCGCAATATAAATTTACCTTATTAATCCACGGACAAATACCTTAAGTCCGTACTTATGGACTCCGTGACCCATATGACTTTGTTCACACGAATAGTACGCGAATAATTATATTATATTAATATCGTGTGCCAACTAAGGAACATAATTATGGTTGTCCATAAGCTAATCTTCAAAAATATATAAAAAAATTTCTACCGGACTTAAAAGAAAAAATTTTATGACTGTTTGAAATTTAAATTTTTACGAAATTACATTATATTGCATTATATTTCAATTTTTTTTAAAATGCACTTACTCAAAAACGAAAAATCGCCAACACTTGAAATTTTCACCAAATCTTTATATTGGATTTTTCTATACATGGTTAAGTTTTCAAATTATTTAGACTTATTTATAGACAATTTAAATTTTCGATTTTTGTAAGTTTTTTTTTTTTGAAATATCTATAAAATTGATTTGGTTGTCCGAAAACTCTTGAATATTTAATACAATGTGTATTATAAGTCATACTTATCGTAACTAAAAAATATCAAAGATCGTTTTATTCAAATTTTTTTTATAAGCCCATACATTTCAAATTTGTATAAAATATTTTAAAATCGCGAAGATTTGCAAGTTATTTTGTGGTTGAAAACTCATAAAAAATTTTCAGTTTATACTGAAAGATTAAAATTTTAATACTGGGTTATCCATAAGTAATTCTTCAAAAAGCTATAATACAATTTCTACTGAACTTTAAGAAAATATTTTTATGACCGTTTGAAATTTATATTTTTACGAAATTGTGTACTGTTGCATTTCAATTTTAATATAAAATACTATATTATTATAAACCCTTTTTTTTATCTTTAGAAGTGATTTGATAGTAAAATTATATAGGTTATAAATAATAATCATGTCCGATGCATAGACCTATAAACTAAACTTAGTTAATAGGTCTATGGTCTATGGTTCGATGCCTTAAGTGGGTCGGCTATTCCATGGTGATCATTGTTGAAAGAAATATTCCATGGCCAATGTTACTCATCTTATTCATTTACTGTTATTGAAATGTTTCATTTTTTATTTTAGTAAAACAGAATTGTAACCAATTTTGCTAGTGAATTATAATTAATAAATTTTGAAAACATTTTATTTGTCTTAATCTTATTGCACATTTGAATAGTGAAATAGTGTTTAATTCATTTAATTAATAGTTTAACAGTGAATGACCATAATCAAGAAACTGATTCAGATCGAAATGAACTACTATAGGAATGACAAACGCTATAACGATGTACGAACTACATCATTTTTACTAAGGTCAGTGCTTAAAAATTTTTACTACGAGCCCCTAAGTGCATATTATAGTGTGATCTTGGAAAGTGTATCGGTAAGTGGAGTGGTGATAGGAGTTTTTATTCGCATTTAGGCGTTATGGTTGAAATTGATTTCAACTTATTTTACAGTGACTGTAAAATGTACAATAAATAAAAAATAAAATTTGCAAGGTCAGGTACATCAATTTATATTTTATAAAACTACATGATATATATATATATATATTTATAATATTATGATATTTAGAACTAAATTTCATGATAAAGTATGTTATTAATTTTTAATCAGAAAATTCACATACCAATAAAAATGTAGTTAAATATTTTGAAAGTTATAAAATATTTGTAAATTGATTATAACATATTATTATAAGAATATTTAATATATACTTGTAAGTACCCAATAAATGTTTCGCGTTGTAGTCACAATTAAAATAGCAATACAATTAAAAATAATGGGTTCAAATCTCGTATAAGAATTACATTATTTTGGAATTTTTTACAAAATGACATTCTCATAACAAATACAAGTCTAAAATTTGAAGGATTTGAGGGATTTTTTAGCTATTTTTTAGTGCATTGAGTATTACATCGATACGTCGTATTTTCGTAAACGTTCCTCGTAGTCGGATTTCGCGTTACGAGCATATTATCTCACATTCGCGTGTTTTTCAATACGCGTGAGTGCGGCCGTTTCGCCGTCCGGATCCGATAATTCGGTGGCTGCGACGACGTGGAATCACATACACGTTCCGTTTTTAAGACTTGCAACTACACTATACGATTAAAAATAATAATCCGAATAAAATAACTATGAGTTCCGAATTTTTTATTTACTATCAATTTTGGCACTTTTCTAATTGGCATTAAAAAAAAACTACTTCTTAAAATAAATTAAATAATATATTTAATAATTTATTAATTTAAATTTATTTTTCATTTAATATTTTCTCAAACGAGTTTTACAAAGTTTTAGTGTTTGTTTCTTTGTATTTTAACTTATAATCACCCCTTATTCTTAATTATGTCACCATCATGTTTATAATTTACTGATTTGTGTTTTTTATTTTGAAATTTTAGATTATTCAAATTATATGAATAAGTTTCATATGGATTGATGGTATGTGCCAATGACGTGACGAGTTGGTTCCGTTTGGGTGCAAAAGTTGTATGGTGTGCCGTATAAGTCTCCTGCGAATAGATTAGTACAATTAATTTAAATATTATAGTAACATATAGGTGGGCGAATAGAATCGGCGAGTGATTGGGAGTGGAATATTGATGGAAGAGACAAGGAATTAATAGAGGATACTTATTGGTGAATTTAGAGGGGGAATAAGGGATATGTATAGGTAGGAAAAATTGGTAGGATCGAAGGGGTGTAAAGGGCTTATGTAGGTCGGATAAAAGTTGACTGCGGAGGTGGTGTAGAGTTAAGGAGAAGAGCTAAGTAGACTTCAGGCGCTGAGTTTGAGGGGGCTAGATCTTAGGTCAGAGGCTTTGGGAACTGTGTGGGATTGTGAAAGAGAATTGTGGACATGGTTGTTGAGGGGGCTTCAGAGAAAGGTGGTAAAGGCGATATCGTGAGAGACCAGTAGAGGTGACAGTGATGGTGGGAGGGGGTAAGCTGGTAGTTGGGGTCTGTCACAGGACGAGGAGGGCAGTCGGGGGCAAGATGTCATAGGGGTAGGCTGTTTTGGTAACCGTTTTAGGGACGGAATGTAGTAGGGGCTATTGTAGGGGGATGATGTCGAGGGGGCTGTTGTGTGAGGAACGGTGTTGCAGTGGGTGGTTGTCTTAGGGGAGAGCTGTTGTAAGGTGTTGGAGGGGCTGTTATACAGGGAGAGCTGACGTGGGGACCAACATCCTACGAGAGCTGTTCCCCTGCAACATCCCCCACGAAATCCTACCCCTATAACAGCCCCCATGTCATCATGCCCCTACAAAAGCCACCCAACACCCTACGACAGCTGTCCCGGCAACAGTCCCCCATGTCATAATGCCCTCTACAACAGCCTCCATGATATCCCACCCCAACAACAGCCCCCACGACATCCCGCTCCTACAACAGCCCCCCCCCCCAGACACCCTACGACAGCTGTCCCGGCAACAGCCCCCATGTCATAATGCCCCCTACAACAGCCCCCAACACCCTATGACAGCTGTCCCCTGCAGCATCCCCCACTTACTCCCCACCCCTTACGACAGCTGCCCCCTGCAACAGCCCCCCCACGTCATCCCACCCCCTTCAACAGCCTCCCAACACCCTACGACAGCTGCCCCCTGCAGCAGCACCAACTTACACCCCGCCCTCTATCAATTCCTAAAACCTCATACCTCACCCCTGACCCAAGATCTAGCCCCCTCAAACTAAGCGCCCATAATCTACTTAACTCTTCTGCTTAACTCCACACCACCTCCGCAGCCCACATTTATTCGATCCCAACTAATTTTCCTATCACTATATATCTCTATAATCTCCATCTTAGTTCACCAAAAACTATCCCCTATTAATTCCCTGTTCTTCCCATCAATAATTCACTCCCACTCACTCAGCAATTCTATCCACCCATTTCTATGTAATCAAAAAATTTAAATTAATTGTACTAACCTATTCGCAGGTCACTTATTGACGCCACACCATACAACATATGCAACCAAACGGTACCAACCAGTCACGTCACATCAGTGGCTCATATTTATATCCATATCAGACTTGTTATTACAATTTGACTAAAATTTCAAAATAAAAAAAAAATCAATAAATTATAAACATGATGGTGAAATATTAAGAATGAGTGATTCAAAGGCAAAATACGAGAAAATTTACATAAAAACTAGTAGTGCAAGTCTTAAAAACGAAAATCATATGTAATTCCACGTCATCGCAGCCACCGAAATATCGGATCCGGACGGGTAACGTGTATTGTCGGATCGTTATAGCGGCACGCGAGACGACCACATATCGTACTCACGCGTATTCAAAAACACGCGAATGAGAGATAATACGTTCGTAACACGGAACCCCCGAAAGGGTCTCTGGAACCTTGCCTTTTGCTCGCTAGATCCGTCGTACAGTGTTATTCATCGCTTCTGCGGAACGTCGTCCCGACTACGAGGAACGTTTACGAATATACGACGTATCGATGTAATACTTAAATGCACTAAAAACAATCGATAAATTCTCTACAAAATAGCCAAAAACTCCTTCAAAAACAAAATCTTTCAAATTTTAGACTGAGTAAAATAAGATATGTATTGGATACAATATAGAAATCTAATACTTTTCTGAAAGAAATTTTCTTTGAGAAAGTTTCTAAAAAATATAATGTAATCGGTTATATTCTTATTTAATTGCTATTTTAACTGTCATAACAATGCAAAACATTTACTGAGTACTTATATATTATACATTTTTATAATAATATTTTATAAATATTTTAAAATTTAAAAAATGATTACAAACTTCATCATGAATTTAGTTCTAAATGTATTATTACTATAAATATATATCATTAATTTTATAAAATATAAATTGATACACCCAACCTCTTTGCCATAAAATCGTTTTTCGAAGACAATTGTACCTATATTAGTTAAATCTGTAGAATTTTATTTTATGTTAATTAAATCAAACGCCAAAAACGCAAATTTTAATAAATTATGTTTAAATTATATTATAACATAATAATTTAAGTGTATAATGAATAAAAACCCATCAATATTACCTTACAAAAAAACTAGAAATTATTCAATGATTTAAAAAGTTATGTAAAACAAAAAATAAAAGTGATATTCTTGAAGTATATTTTGTTCCTCAAAAGATGAGAATAATTTTGTTTTTGGCCCAAAAAGATGAACTTTGCATTGAAATTCAGGCTCTATTGACTTTTTTTATTTTTAAAATTACAAGTATTTTATACCAGTATTTTGGCGTGGTGAACATTTATGAATAATGATGCACACTGTATAATTTTTACCCACTTCAGCTTTTTCGTAAAGATTCAAGGAAATATTCTAAGATTACAAATTTTATTTTTATTTATATTGTACATTCTATAGTAACTATAAAATAAGTCAAAACCAATTTCATCCATAGCGCCTATATGCGTAAGTACTAAAAATCCTTTCATCACTCCACTACCGGTACATTTTCCAATATCACATTATAATATGCACTTACTCTGATCTTAGTAAAAAGTTTTTAGCACTGACCTTAGTGAAAACTGCGTAGTTGCGTCCGTAGGCATAGCTGCGTTTGTCACTCCTATATAGTTCGTTTCATTATGAATCGGCTTCTCGATTATGGCATATTCATTGTTAAACTATTAATTAAATAAATTAAACACTGTATCGCTATTCAAATGTGCAATGAGAATAAAATGCAAATAAAATTTTTTCAAAAACTATTAACTATAATTCACGAGCAATATTCTGTTTACTAAAATTAAGAATTAAACATTTCGATGACGGTAAATGAATAACTTGAGTTGGCCATGGAATATTTCTTTCAACGGTGATAGACATGGAATAGCCGACGCGCTTTCGGAGTCGAACACATGATTATTACCTATATAGTCTTACTATCAAATCACTTTCAAAGAGATAAAAAATATGAATTGGAATAAATCATAACAATAGGATATCGAGGGGCCACTGTGGTACGATTAAGAATTACGTCGTCGAGTGACCCCAACGTTATTTTATGACGGCGATTTGCGTGCATAGGCTGTACAGAATTCTAAATTAGAATAATATTCATTACAAAAAAATGCAATACCATAATATAAAATGTTTAATTTGAAATTCGCAATTTTGTGTCCTATTTATATAGTTTTATTTCATGATTTAAAATTGCACTGTGATTGTTAAAAAAAGGGCAGACTAAACGGTGAGAAAAATAATTAGCTGTACAACTTTACTGATTAATATATTTTTTCACTAATAAAATATGCATTTATTAATTACATGTTCACCTTTATTAACATGACACATAACTGATGCAAATAACCGGAATAATATCTGCTAAGTGCACTACATAACGGTGAAGCCCGAAAAATGCAAATTGTCTATTTTTTTCAGTAGACCAAAAGCGCAAATTCGTTATGAGCATTTGTACCTTAGTAATGAGATGAAAGCGCAAAAATAGATGAAATAACCTGAGACATTAATATTGTTCCTGTTACAGTCGTTACACTATAAGTTTTATTTTAAAATTAATAATTATTAAATTTCTATAATTTATTTCAATTAAATATATAGTATTTTTGTCATTTAAAAACACATCAATAGTGATCGAGTTCAGTTGAAGTTTAGTATTATTGAATCATAATTTATGGAAACGAATTACAGAGACGGTTAATAATTATTTAAGATGATCACTATAGATTTTTTTTATGTAATTGAAATATTAAGTCGTTAAACTAATTTTATAATCACTATTATTCTAAATTATTCTGTAATTTAAAAAATTATATAAAATACAAAACAAAAGTGTTATTTTTGAAATATATTTTATTTCGTGAAAAGTGAAAATAATTTTGTACTTGGAAATTATTGTCTATTGTCCAAAAAAGATAAATTGAAATATGTTAAGTTTGCAAATTTTATTTTTATTTATTGTACATTCTTCAGTATTTGTAAAATAAGTGGAAACAAAATTCAACCATAATGCTAATACCAGTATTAAATGCCCTTTTACCAATCCACTGACCGACATACTTTCCAAGTTTACACTAATATATACACTTAGGGGTTCATAGTAAAAAGTTTTAAGCACTGACCTTAGTTAAAAATGATGTAGCTGCTTGCGTAGGCATATGCGTTTGTCACTTCTATATAGTTAATTTCATTATGAATCGGCTTCTCGATTATGGCATATTCACTGTTAAACTATTAATTAAATAAATTAAACACTGTTTCGCTATTCAAATGTGCAATGAGAATAAAATGCAAATAAAATTTTTTCAAAATCTATTAACTATAATTCACGAGCAATATTCTGTTTTACTAAAATTAAAAATTAAACATTTCGATGATGGTAAATGAATAACTTGAGTTAGCCATGGAATATTTCTTTCAACGGTGATATACATGGAATAGCCGACGCGCTTTAGGAGTCGAACACATGATTATTACCTATATAGTCTTACTATCAAATCACTTTCAAAGAGATAAAAAATATGAATTGGAATAAATCAAAACAATATGATATCGAGGAGCCACCGTGGCACAATTAGAAATTACGTCGTCGAGTGACCCGAACGTTATTTTATGTCGGTGATTAGCGCATACGTTATACAATATTTTAAATCGCAATAATACTCATTACAAAGAAAAATGCAATGCTACTATTATAATATAATTACTGCCTTTGTAACACAGTGGCAGATTATTATGGACAATGAAATTTTTACTTTTCAATTTTATGTCCTATATAATGTACTAAAATGCAAAAGAAAAGTGATACTTTTGATGTATTTGTTTATTTTTGTTACATGAAAGGTTAAATAATTATTTGTGTAAACTGTACATTGAAAATCCCAGTGAATTAGCCAAAAAATATGCATATTTTATTGAAATTCGAGATCTATTTTAAATTTCTTTTAGAAAATACATGATAAAAAAATACTAATAAATTTATGCATTAATCGATATGCTAGATGAAGTAACATTAAAGTGTACATAACAATAATCAAAACAATGAATAATTAAATATTTTAGGGTAAAAATAAAAATTAACCAATTTCGTATGCGATATTTAAAATATGAAATTATTAATGTGTGTGTGTATTACAAAATATACAACGCTTTACTATAATACTATTGCACTCGGATTAATAATTTTTTCTATTGCATAGATTTATGTAACTGAAAATTAACCACCAGCTGTTTAAAAATTAGCAAAAATAGAAAAAACAAGAATATTCCTGCTGTAAAACTAATTAAAATATTTTTTTACAAATAAATTACGTTTGATCGATAATTTATTGTAAATTTAATTTCTATAATATTACACGTATTTTATACCCGGTACAGTGGCGTAGTGAACATTTATGAACAATGACATACACTCCATACATTTTACACACATTGTCTCTTTCGTAAAGATGCAAATATTATGGTTTTTCATTTATTGTAGGTACATTTTATAGTAACCACAAAATATATCGTAATAAATGTCATCTATTACGGCTATAACCCTTTCACCACTCCACTCACTGGTACACTTTCCAATAGCACACAAATGCACCTAGGGGTTCTTACTAAAAAGTTTTAAGTACTAACCTTATTAGTAAAAACCATATCGCTACGGGCGTTAGGTATATCATATTGTGTTTCTTTCAATCTGAATCAACTTCTTGATTACGGCAGTCTACTAATAAACTATTAATCAAATAAATTAAACACTGTTTCATTATTCAAGTGTACTATAAGAATAAAAAACAAATAAAATATGTTTTCAAAAATTATTTATTAAAATGTACGAGCAAAATCTATATGAGTTTGGTTTTATTAAGATAAAACATTTCATTAACATCGAAAGAATAAGACGAGAAACATTGGCCATGGAGGCCATTTCAACGGTGATGACCATAGATTTACAGACGCGCTTTAGGAATCGTACATACATCTAACGTGTACATTGACGAACGACGACCGTTAAAATTTATATAACTACGTAGGTATATAAGAGTTGAAATTAGTGTATAAAAAAAGAATCCACTAAAAGTTTAGAAGTTAAGAAAATACATTAGACATATTGGAAATAATTCTGTCGGTTATGCGTGATAATATCTATTCTCCGGAAAATCAAAAATCCAACTTTCAATACTTTTTAAAAGCGTCGAAAAAAACGATAAAAAAATTACGAAAAAACTGAAAATTTAACGCAAATTTATGTTTTGACAAAATACATTTTTTTAAAATGCTCTACCTCAAAAACAAAAAATCGCAAACACTTGAAATTTTGATCAAATGTTTATATTAACGTTCTCTATACATGATTAAGTTTTCAAAGTATTTTGATGTATTTTGACTTATTTATAAACAATTTAAATTTTAAATTTTTGTAATTTTATTTATTTTGAAGTATCTATAAAATTTATTTGGCTGACCGAAAACTCTTGAAAATTTAATACAATGTTTATTATAAGTTATACTTATCGTAACTAGCTAATATTGGAGATCGTTTTACTCAAATTTTTTTTATAAGCCCAAACATTTCAAATTTGTATAAAATATGTTAAAATCTCGATGATTTGCAGGTTATTTTGTAGTTGAAAATTCATAAAAATGTTTCAGTTTATACTCATATATGACCGTTTAAAATTTAAATTTTTGGGAAATTGCATACAATTGCATTATATTTCAATTTAAATATTAAATACTATATTATTATATAGCCATTTTAGACCAATATATCATCTCTGTTCAGAATCGTTTTTCGTTTACAATGATACCTATCATTGCATTCAAATTAAACAAATCCATTGTAATAACCTATACTATGAACGAGGTGCACTCCATCCCCACTGTACAGCAGAACGAGGCCCATTCGGTTCTTTTTTAGTTTTGTTTTAAATTATTGATCTATATCGTGCGATACTTGTATATGGAAAATCTGACCAAATTCGCGTATACTTAGTGCAACACAAAATCTGAATTCCACCACAATGCGCGGGCCCTTCACCCACAAGAGCCCTACCTGTTATGGGTTTGCAATTTCGTTTCAGCTTCATGGCAAATATATAAGTTCTCACACGGATACACTGCTAAGCCTACTATATGCTACTATTTGGGGCTGCCAAATATATTATACACCATATAAAAATATTAATTTTGTTATTCAATTAAAATTTTGGCACAATATTTCGGTTCAATTATTGCTTTTGATTAATATTCAAGTGTATAGAGTATACATATTAAATTGCGTTATAATTTTGTCCAAGTTTGCCTTGTAAATTTCAATTTTTCTTCTTGTTCATTTTGAGATTTGTGTATACGTGTTAACATTTTTAAATAGTCTATTAAACATTATTGTGCAGGTAAAAAGTAGAACAGGCGTAATTGTATTGCTATATATGTAGTGCAGTTAAGTGGTTAACTTTTCCTGAAACTATTCGATTAAACCAGCGGGTGGTTAACGACGATTGCGAGTATAGTTGTGTATAGTAAAATATGAATAATTAAAAACGTAATTCATTTAATTGCACTTACTGCGGTGTATAGGATGATAATTATATGATCCATATAACTATATCAAACGGTAATATTACGGTGAACGACGAAACGGCCAATTGCATTGGTTAAAAAACCGCCGATGGTCGTTTTTCCCTGACCGAGTTTAATATTATTTTCTCCACATTGACTTCAAGCTCGCAAAAGATGAATCAGCTGTCAACTACCCACATATTATGTAAACGCATCGTCTCGAATCTGTAATGTTTTATCTCGACGTCTGCGAATTTGCTGATAGTCGATCTCCCTCTCGCGACCGTATTGCAGTTTTTGCGTTCAACCGTAGTCGTTTTTTGGAAATAATACGTTATGTTATATCATTGTTATTATAACATTAAAATTACGTACTACAGTCGAGTGATCCGATTATGAACACGCACTATTAGTACATCACCATTCCCTGCAATAACTCCTAACCGACCAAGTATAGTTTTCCACACTCTCGAATGGCATAATTATACAGTCACGGGATATAACCATTTCACTGATAATAGTTTGTGTAATAATATTTATATTACATATAACAATCATAATAATGATAATAATAATAATAATAATAATAATACATATGCTGTGGGCCTGCTAAATTACAATAAATAAATATTCAAATATTCAACGTGTCGAATTCGCATTATAATACGCCATAATGATAACGATAAACATGTCATATATTTCAAACGGCACATATGTTATTATACAACAGTTCGGGATGGTGATTGCATTAATAGTACTCACGTATAACAAATATAAAATATAATATCATGCACATACATATGTATAAAATATAAATATTATCCACTAACTCAATACAGAGTTATAATCGTTCATCCGAAAGTACCCACCATTATTTAATTGGACATTCTGATGGAAATGTATATTTATTGGTTTATTACTATGGATATATATATATTTGCATTTTCTAAGGTTGAAACAGTTTTGGGCTTTGGGCTGAATGTACATTGTATATTTGAGCGGTTTAGGTATAATGTGTGTATAACATAATAATATATTACCTGCAAATGAATACAAATAAATACCTTTAGAATATTTTAACGTTTTTTTTTTTTCGGGCTAATGTTTTTATTACGATCAACATAGTAATTGATCTAATGGTCTAATCCAGTGGTTCCCAAACTATTTACAATGTGATACATTTTTATGGACCAATTTTAATCACGGTGCCCCGCGTGCAACTACCAAAAAATACTTGCAATGTGCATAATAAATTAACACATCGTTCTGGTTTTATTTTTATGTAGGCGGTGATGCCCCTCGGATGGGCTCTCGGTGCCCTTGGATTAGATGACTCTCATAATCTGAAAAAATGAAATATCTCCCGGACGAGGTCAGGTATAATTCAGCTAATATATGATGTGCAAGCTATACTATAAATAAAGTATCAACATTGAACAATCATCGAATATGTACTATTGCAGTTTTACTCTTGTATACTCTTGCAAGCCTTCTGGACGTCAAATAAAATTATTATTGTTAAGTGCGAGCGTGTGATATAGGTTAATACCTATATAAAATATAGGTAAAAAATAAATAAAATTGATATTAATATATCAATTTTATTTATTTTTTACATATTATTATTATTATTATGTCCTGCGTCCTACACCGATGACGACGCGCCCAAATAACGCGTGCAACATGGTTTCGCTAGAAACGCGAAATCGTGCACACACATACATCCACACAAATACATTTTCGTGCAGAACATCGTATTTATAGTAATAGTTGTAGTAGTAGTAGTAGTAGTAGTAGTAGTAGTGGAAGAAGAATGTCTCCGATTTCCGGTGCGGACGTTTCGCGCGCGTTCGAGACGCACGGGTTCGATAATGGTATTCAGGCCTCAGCGTCCGGTATACGTGCGTGCGTATTTATTATATTATACGTATACCTTGCCGCTTCAGGTATTTATTATTGTACACAGTATACGTGTATATGTACAATCATAATATCATGCGCTGTATGTTTTATACCAGGGTTACCGGTGGTTATGAGGAGGAAGGGGGTCCACAAGGATACCGTGACGACGTCTCCCACTGGCCGGCTCCCAAATTTATTTGCTTCCATCATATTATCATACAGTTATTGTCGACGATGTAAATATTGTAAATGAACGTTGTATGATCTAGGACGCTGATTAATACGTCGAAAGCGTATTTGCTGCGGTTATTATTATTATAATATTATATATTCGCATATCAACGATTTATACCGTTGATGATGGCTCCGCGGTTTTTCGTACATAATTGTACTATTATTGACCGTTGCTAATTAATTGCGTTCATCTTTGTGCTCCATTCGTCCTTAAACGGTTCTGATTTCGTTGTCATCCTGCTGTAGGCGCACGCGGCTTCGCGATCGAAAACCCACCGAACAGTGGCACCATGGGACGGGGCTTGTTATAAGACTATTATAGTTTCGTCCAAATAAATAAAGGTCTAAGTTACCGAATTAATTAACTACATAATGTGATGTGTATCACTGCATTCGACCCATCTTGGATGTATTGTTTTTGTTTCTAAATTTTAATCGACGTACCTACTTATACTATGTATGTAACATTGTTATACTGTGTGCAACGCTTTTACTCAAATCGTACAGCTATTGGGTTGGATATATTAAATCTATTAGGTTAGGCTGATAATAATCGCAGAGTCGTATAGGTTTTGTAGTGGTTCCGATTCCGCGGTAAGTCACTTCTTCGGTCACTATAGTATTCGGATGGTTGACCATCTGAGTTATTCAGCGATCCACCGAAGTTTTAACCATAACTATACATATATACGGTGAAGATTTAAAAAGAAAAACGTAAATAGGTTCGGAAAAATAATAATAATAATAAAATAAAGTACAAGACCCATTGTAATAGTGAATGATTGTTAACTGAGTGAATTTTCTTTGACGATTCTGTGTTGTCGATTTTATCCGTACGTACGCGATCGCCCTGTATGCATACTTTATTAATTTGCGTGTATGTGTGTGTGTGTGTGTGTGTGTTTTTTTTTTTTTTTTGTTTGTCAAACACGACCACAAGGGGCAATAAATGTTAATAAGTCGCGCAAAACTGACAGTGTACGTTCGTGTATAGGAAATTACCGTTTAAAGTGTGAACAATATTATACTGCGTATGGGTCCGGCTACGGCGTACACAGGATTTATCAACAAATTAGGAAGATGAGGAGGTTCACGTTTTAGACAAGTAACCATGTACTATCATATTTTAAACTATAATGTACGTATACAGTACAGGTGGAATATGTAGTGATCTATAGGTGTATACGTTTTTCGATTTTTTTTTTCCGTTATTGAATCATAAAATTTAAAAAATAATTTCTTAAAACAAGATAATCTGACGGATTCAAAACACTCGTATTCCATGGGTATATCCTATTATGCACACTGCTGTACTTTCAACCACGTTATCAGAAGGTGGCAGAGTCGTGGTTACAGGATTTTTCCTAGGAGCCACGTTTTCGATTTCTTTTCAAATATGATATAAAATTGTTTCAATTTTTCTTTATTTTTTTCTTTCACTCGACATTTCTTACGTATGATACATAATAAACTTTCCGAAAGAGCAATATTATTAAGATCTTTGTATGCCCGGTATCTTTGTGTAATTAAGCGCGTGGACGACGATCGAAATTTAAATTAAACGAAACTGCTAGTTTTTCTTCAATCTTTCGGTTTGCTAATTTGTTTTTTTTTTTGCCCGGAATACGGAATGATCCCGATGGAATATGGGACAAGGTCTGTATACTTAGTTGTTCTTTCGTCTCGTTCGTGTTTTCGTGTCAAAGACGTTTTATATTTTAAACGGTATTCACGACGGCCCGCGCGTATATTGTGTCTGCGTATACATACGTGCGTGTTAATGCGTATGAGTATATGGGTGTGTGTGTGTGTGTATTTGTGTGTCGATAACTCAAGAACTTTTGTCTGAAGGACATATAATACGTTGAGAAACAACAAGTCGATATTGTGTGTTGTGATTTCCGAGAACGTTGTAGTTATACATACTTCTGGGACAGACTTCATATGCAATATTAAACACAGTTATTTTTTTTCTTCTACTTCGGACCACTTTCAAAACGTTTAGAACCCTATATTCCGATATTAGCGCGTACGCGCAGTATATACTATACATATGTACATGTATTATACGTTACAAATTATATTGTGATGTGTTATAATATGAATTATTACGCCTAATAGAGTTCAATGAATAATAAAAGTATATGCGTTGCACCTAAAAAAATGATTGTTCGGTAATTGATATGAAAATACATGCGTTTAGCCGATGGAAAATATAATTTAGAGAAGAACGATTAATATTGTGTACCCAGTCGAAATTAAATGGAGAGACTACGGGGACTTAATCCCCTTAATCTGGCTCGAATTTTCTTTCTGGTATAAAAACCATACATAGGTTATTTTAATTTTTAAGCTTTACGGTAGGTAATCCTAGGTTTTTAACTTGAACCGGATCGATAGACTTGACATAAATTAGAATCGATGCAAAATCGTAACGGTTATATAGCGATTTAATATTAGTATAAAATAATAATTTTTTATTTTTTTATTTAATATATAATCAGAAACACATTTGATAGAATAACATATAAATAATACATTCAAATTGATTTATCTATCTCCTGTAAGCTTATGCTTGTGTTAGAGATAGAGAGTTAACAAAACGATAAAATTAGTTAAAAATTATTATATAAAATAGACATAGCATTAATAACACATAGACATTTCTGATTAATACTCTCAGTGATGGAAAAGAAAAAAAAGGAAATAAAATATAACATACAATACCAGAAATAAAACTTCAATAAAAACAAATTATAACAACTAGGTATAAAAGTAATCATAAGAACAACATTTAACATTAAATATATTTCCTCCGCAAACATTCCTGGTAATCCACCAAGAAGATTAAAGAGGTGCTGGTATCGCAATTTAATTAGCTAGCACTTAAATAACTATATACTATATATTATAAAAAAAGCTAACATATGTGTATGTATATAATGTAAAAATAGCCAAACAAATATCACGTCAAGTGTTACTGCTGGGTAGCTACTCCCCTCACGACTTCACCGTCAACTTGTACTTTTTCTGCTCATATGCTTATTGTAACTACTATTACAGTTTGTATATATCCTAATAAATTATTTAAAAAAAAAAAAAATATTTATATATTTCTCATCTTATTTTTCATATTCATAATTAGTAATCCTAGTACATGGATTAAAGTTTGTCCATATTGTTAAATAGCCAAACAGATATTATTGCTTTCACCAAGTTAGGTGTTACACAAATTTTATTTTTTAATTCAATTTAATTTACAATGTAAGTATCGTATTATAAGAAGTTTCATACTATTGTTTATATGTATGTTTAAATATCATGGTAATAAGATATAAATATATTATCAGATAAAACATTTTTCGCAATCACAATATTAAACTATGATTGTCGATATTGTGTTGTAAATAATTACTCATTATTGAGCTGAGTAGTATAACTTATATTGTTCATAATTTTCAATATTTCTTAATTCGATAATTCCACGTATTCTATCGTATAGTAATTTACTGTGAACTTGATTTTAAAAAATAATATATTATAATAATCACTCGATGGAAATACTTAGTAAAATTGATGTGCCAAAATAAAAATACGAGTATTTTATTACAAAACGACAAGCCTCATCGTATTTTTTTCCCTTTTCAACTCTTCCTTCTCCCCCTCATCTCAATCGAAATAAAGTTATTCCGTTCAGTATAACAAATGCATCTATTTGCGTGACAAATAAAAAATCAAAAGTTTTTACAATCAGTGCATTATTTTCACTTTTGTTTGAATCATCAATTCTTTATTATCCAAATACTGATCGGCCGACGTGACGTCACGCGTCGCCTGCAGGAACTACATTAACGACACAGGATTTAATGTTCGATATATTCCTATAAACACAGTCGTCAACATTAATACAGTATCATACTATTAAATGTGTATACCACTCCTTATATAGACTTCAAAATGTTCCGATAGAGTTATATAATATTATTTTAACAAGTATTGCAGGTTAGAGATTTGAGAGGGTGAGACCCGGCACGAAACGAATACGGTTTGCGGTTGACGTCGTTTTTCGTTTTCGAAACTATAATAATTAAGTACCTAATATTAATAAAATTCCCAAGATTAATATGCAAATAATATGTCCACGCACGCACGTGTTATACCGACCGCGTTTACTCGTGCGCGAAAAACAACATTATTCTGAAAATGGAAATGTTATCGTTCAAAAATTATGTGCAGTGCACAACGGGGGATTTATTTTTTACAACCTCCAGAGTCTTGTTGCGTTTCGAAGAACATAATATTATTATTCCGTATCAGAAATGTCCCACAACGTACAGAGTATTGTAGTAGTGTAGTGCAATAACTACTGCAGCATTGTGCCAATATCATAGACATATTATAGTACGACTGGATTGAACTGCAGTCGCGTGCTCAGTACGTTTGTGAGTGGGTGGGAATGTATTTTTGTACACTTACACTTTTAACACATTCATGTTATGTACTGCCGAATATACAATAATATTATGCCATGTTCGATTTGACCAATCACTTTTAACATCGTCTCTGTTGTCATCGGATTCTCGAGTTAATCATTTCATAGTACGGAAACCATCTTTCCTGGCTGTGGATGTTCGTTTTGTACGCGGCGCTAAAACTTTTGATGATTTATTTATACAGCACATTACAACGGAATGCGCACAAAATCGAAAAGCACTAAAACTAAATCCAATTACATAATTACATTAATAACTAACTCTCGATTATAACATTGCATAGGTATACCTATACTTGGACGATTCGTTATGCAATAGTTTTTATTTATAGTCTTGGTACACAAAATTAGGCCACGGTAATGAAGGGAATACGACACCCGCTACTCCTCCCACAGTGAGAAATCCATGTTGAGCACAGAGTGAACAGTTTGTACTGTTCACAGAGTGAACTATTCTTGTTTTATCTAATATCATAGTACGTTTTAAAAGTCGCGCGATATTTTAAGTAGGTACGAAGCCAATATGCAGATACCGTCAGGATAGCGTTGTGTATTATATTTATACATTTAACTGTCGTTTTAGAACGCAGTGATCACAGATCGACAAACTGATATGAGTGTAAACAAGCCGACAGATAGAAAACACTTGCATTTGGCGTGGAAACGATCTGAGGGAAAGGACTTTATATGTAATTATATTTGCGCATTTGCGCGTGATCAACGTGAAATAGACGAATCAACCGAAAACGACCAAAAATCAATCGGTTCCGGTACATCATCGTCATCACATAGATTAATACTAATGCACTGTTACATTATTATCGTCCACGTGAGGATTGGTCGTGTAAGTAGTAATAATATTAATCCTGCAGTTATAGGCGACCGTCTAAACGTCGAGAGGAGCGCGCGTGCGGCACACGGCTGGCCGGCCGGCGGACCGGTTTCAAGACGGATCTGTTCGGGTGAAAGTGAATATTATTATAATACACAGTGCTCGACCCCGCCTAAAAAACCCCATCTGACTCATCGCGATTTCCGATTAACGGGTTACGTGTCTATTGTCATAATATATATTATTTTCCCGGCGTATCCGCGTATACCGTACGATAGTAACATTATCCTTTTACCGCCGCGCGCCGTATATCTCGACGACAGTAAAGGACATACTCGAGGAACGGCATAATGTGATGCGAGGACGAGCGATATAATATTAATAATAGCTTTATTTTATGTAAATGAATAAGTAATAACGCCTTATAGGGCAAAGAGTACAGTATAATTATACAAATATTTGTAAATATAACAATCAATCAGTTTTTATAAAAACCTTGATAAGAAAGCAAAAAATAAAAATAAAAATAAAATAAGAAAAGAGAATATAACAGTTGAGTTTAAATTAGTTATAAGTAGAAGTAGAATAACAAAGTTTTAATACATTATCATAATATTTTTATAATTATATACAAGCAGGTTAGAAAAAAAAAACAACAAAACAAAAAAAATATAAACTATGACTATAAATTGAAATTATAAAGATTTTAATTTGCTTATTGTATCATAGAAAAAATCAAAATATTTTATACCGACTTTACACTTACATGTACATGTTACGGCTATAGTGTCGAAGGAAAAAATAAATATTAAGTTTATTATACAGTGATTTTGGTTAATGTCGACATTTTGTGCATCAAAACAAATAGATAATCTTAACATTATCCAACGGCTATCGGTTATAATGACTAAATAATATTAGCCATACAATTAATACTATTTACAATAACAATAATAATAATAATAATATTAATACGATATTTTGAAATCGAGATTTTTAATGAATATTAATATGTTGGGTAGTTGGTTAAAGATGAGCCATGCACGTGGTAAGTAAAATAATTTTAATAATATAAATATTGTACACAGTTGTGTACATTTTGATGTTATTTTTAAGTTTACTAATAAATTTCCTTGTAAACGTTGAAGATTCGACTATCTGTACCTGAAGTTGATATAGAAGCAAAGTAGATTCAAGAAACATCATTTTTTCATTATAGATATTGACAAAAATTAAAATTATAAACTTGAAAATAAGAATGGCACACTTCAAAGCCTCTCATCAATATAAAAAATACAATATCCCAGACAAAACCAAATCATTCAGAGAGATTGCAAATTTTCAATCATTTTCAGGTCAGTTTTCAAAAATGTTTTTGTAAAGGTGGTTATATAAATAAAAAAATTAAATGTAAAAGTTCATCTTTACTAGGTATATACTCGCTCGTAATTCAAGATACCATCAGTAGATATCGATGTACTGAACAAACAAAAAAAGAAAAAACTAGTCTAATTTTTAAGTATCGACCTTTAAATTGAAATTTTCGTATGACTTAAATCGTTTATAATTATTCATATGAATAATGTTATTTAGATATTAGCTATATGCAATTGGATAATGTTAAATACTGGTGGATAAAGTCCGAAATTTAGATATTAGCCAAACGAAGTGGTTTAACTTGTGATTAGCCGGCTAAAGTTGAGATTATCGTTTTTTTTCACGTGTCATTGCAAAATGCAGTCAACTTTAGCACGGGCGTAACATGCATCCCCTATGTGGCGCCCTATCATTCGAACTGTGATGCTGCTGGTGGTTCTCGATCATTATATCTACACCTACTACGATGGGTCTTACTAAAGATTTTAAAATAGAGATGGATGTGTAACGCAATATTTGCGTACATTTACCTATTTTACGACTTGTTTGCGCACACAGATTTTAGATTTTTCACACATTTTCCTTCTCATTTTGATTTACACTCTCCAAGCTAGTTCCATCGATACTGCGATTATGCTGCAGTATTGTAATGTGAGATATTACATGACCATTCGACACGTGTAATGTTAGCACTAAGCTGAAATCTATTGTGATAAATTAATTCAAATCACCATGTCTCTACACGTACAGAACTATGGAAGTACATATATATATATATATTATAGAATACGTTTTATTCCATATAAAATTACTAAAACGTTCTGCAATTGTATATTTCTAGTTCAACGTACAAACTATATTAGCACACTTGTTGATTTTTTTTTACTATTTTATTAATATATTTTTTAAAAATCTATCCGTACCATTATAATAGATGTATGTTCAGACCTCGAAGATCGTAACCAGTCGATTTTTTTCAAGAGGGGATTATCTTTATATTAATCGTTCGTTTACCGGTCCAACGTTTTGAACCGACGATTATATTATATAAGAGATACTGAGGGAAAAAAATAATACACAGCACTACGCATGATATACGTCTGTACGAGGTCCTTCCTATTTTGGAGGCCATATAGGCAGTTCTATATTATTAATTACTATAGAATATGCCTCTGGTATCTAGTTGGACATTTGCCACTGCGTCACCCGGCGGCGTGCGTGTAACATCTCGCCGACATCTCGCACATAGTTCGTAGGGTATTATGCTTAATGTTCCGCGATGACGAAATATATAATTTGCGTACTATAATATCGCAAAACTAGGGCGTAATCACGGTGCAAATATCGAAAAGCGATTATAACTATAATATATTATAATTAAATACGTAAAAACGTTGTAATAATACACTTGCGATGAGTAATTTCCTCCCAAAGTTGCAATTTTATTATGTATGTGGACCCAAACATATTTTTGATTTTATTGAAATTTGTAATATTTGAAAGTTGTTTAGTTGTTTAGGATTTTTTTTTCTCTAAAATATAGATGTATAAACAGATAACAGACAGATATAAATTAATTCCACGAACTTGTTGGTTTTTAATGCGTAGGTATACATTATTTTTAATCACAGGAAAATAGTATTACTCGTATAATCATGCTCAATAAATCATCAAACGAAATGCTTATCAACGCATTTATTTCTCGTATAATTTTTCCGGTTGGTAAAAATGTTTTGTGTAGTAAAAAATATCATAAGGCTTCAAATGAAATTCTGCATAAGTTTAACCATATATTTTTTAGAGAAATAAACTCTACAAAATGGTTCACTTGAAATCTTACAAAAATTAAAGAATAAATCTTTATTAGATTCTGAACGGAGTTATGGAATCTATTGATTTTACAATGATGTGTGTTTATTACTTTTTTATTTGTGTCTGTCATTACGTTTTGGGGCAGTAAAAAAGCTTTGATTTTCTTAAACAGCAACTTTTCTAAAAGAAAAGTTAATGTAAATGGTACTTGGGCAAGTCAAAAGTTAAATTTCTTTAATACTTTTTAAAAGCATCGAAAAAAAACGATAAAAAAATTACGAAAAAAAACGGGAAATTTTTATTTTTATTAAAAACTCCTTTTTTTTAAAAAAATGCTCTAACTCAAAACCGAAAAACCGTATACACTTGAAATTTTTACCAAATGTTTATATTAGTGTTTTTTATAAACGGTAAAATTTTCAAAATATTTTGAATATTTTTAACTTATTTATAGACCATTCAAATTTTCGATTTCACTTTTGAATCCAGGTCATACAAAAATATACATAATTATTCATAGACCTGTGTTATGCAATGTACTTATCGGATAATTATTGATGGATTTTGAAGTAAAATGTGAAAACTCTTGATGGCAGTTTAGCGGTGATAAGAGATATCAAAGTCAGATGATTAAAAGTATAATAATATAAATAACTAGCTTTCGTTATACCCGGCGTTGCCCGGAGTTTTACTTCCCAATAACATGAATTATGGATATATTAAACATAGCTCCAGTGGTTCCGACTAGGTGATGTTTTTTTATTACTATCAAATTTTCAAAAATCCATATTATGTTTACCGTTTAAAATGATTGTTGTATATGAGATATATTGGGCTATTAGACGAAACCTAAAAAATATTTGAAATAGTTGTACAATAATAAATAATAATTATATTATCGAAGTATGTTTTCAGTAAATAAGTACATATTATACAAGCCAATTAAGCATGAAACAACTTGCCAGTTGCCATTGTATTTGTTGGCTTATTAAAATACCATTACAGGTACAGCGTTGAACAACCCCGAGCTGCGATTAAGTGTTAACCATAATAGTTTCCATTTATCTAAAAACTCATTATACTATTAATGTCTTTTAAAGTATGACGCATATTTCTTTAAACTTTAACATTTTTTAGGAAATCGTTATCAATATGAACACGTTTTTGTTTACTTTTCTAAATACACCGCCGCCGCCTTCGAAACGATTAGATTACGCCGTGACGTAGGTATGTTCTGCAGATATCTTTAACACGTATACCTATTAAATCGTCTTAACAATCGTATAATTTATGCATGCGCTATAATTTACTATCATCGCTGTACTTTATCGAATAATGATCATAATATTATATAATTCCAGTTGACGAGCCGTTCTTAAACATTTTAAATCCCAGTGTAACGCTCAAAAGTTTTGATATATTGGCACCTTTTTGGTAAGAAAAAAAAATTATAACACAGCTAATAAGTTTCAGAGGTTGTTTGATATTGGTTTGATTAGTAATACTTTTGTTCAAACATTCCCTTCCCGTGTGGTAATTGCATGCATATAATAGCTGCATAATATAAGATTTCGACTCTTTCTTGCAAAAGGGCTGTGCGTGTATAGTATATATTGTGGATTATTCACCCGATAAATATCTTTTGCACAGTTTGTTTTAAGAATAAAACGCGCGTGTCAAATCATTTAATACCTGCAGATCGATATATAAAGTCGGTCGGTGCAGTAGTAATCGTGTATGATGATGATATTAAGAGACGATCGTCACACTGCAGGGATTTACAGGCGGAGAGTGCCCACACTACTTGTATAGGTTAGATGGCAATCCCACGGTAAGTTAGGTTTGAGAATTTACATGTATATTTACGATTATAGATTCGCGAGACTGTAAAGTTCGTACACGATGAATAAGAATAACAATACATACGCTATCGCTATACACCTGCAGTATACATGCAGATTTATACTAAACGTAAATCGTAAAAGATTGTGAACTTCACCTGCTACAAAGGGATTGAAAACGATATCGGTTTTGTTTTTTGTATACCTCCGTAATACAGACCGTTTATCGATTTCGTCATGTGCCGTCGGGTTGTCTTTGCGCGAGTAATAAGTTGTATCAGTGGTGTACCCGTAGACCAGTCTCAACTTACCCCACATCGCATCGCAATAATATGTTAATTTCGGACATTCAAGTTTTCCCGGACGCAACGTTATACAGTCGCGAACGATTTGTATTGCATTGTATGCGGTTTTGCGAATGTAATAATAACTATAAAAATGCAATGGTAAAGGTTTCAGTGCACTCAACTGCATATACTGCGTGTAAACACATGCACGGTCCCATTTTTTAGGATTGACGGATTCGGTATATGTGTTATGTGTACAACAATCACACACTCGTCACATCGTATATATATGTACTCGCATCTATACGATACTGACACTGCAGCGAAACATGGTGGAACGGAGGAACGGAATAATATAGTATGTATACTAATACCAGTATTTATAGTATATAATAATAAATATGTATATGTATAAATAATTCATGAAACCGCGTTCCGCGAATACGTATAGTAATATTATATTGTACGCGATAGTAGTGCAACGCGTTAATATATACATACATAAATGTGTAATTGTTGATTGTAAAAATGTAATTCAAATGATAATGTAATCAATAATAATTTGTAAAAATGTAAAAATCTAATATATAATTTGCAATAAATAATAACGTTTTATATACATACATAGTGCATTGTTTAATTTAACTTAAACATGCATTTTTTTCTACAAATGTACGCTGTATGAATTTCAAAAAATTTTGGGGACCAAGTGTGTCCGCTATTCAGAGGTTTCCCGGTGTATATTATATTCGTATATTCTACGCGTATTAGGTAAGCATGACGTTTTATGTGCACGGGATGTCGTTAACTTTTCGAACAACTATACGGTGCTGCAGTTGCATTATTGAAAATTCTTGGGGAGGGTCGTGTTCCATCGATTTTACGAGGGTGGAAAACGGCGGCAATGTTTACCAACACGATGACCGTGTAAGCCCGTACGTATTACGTTGCGTTATAATATATCATTACTATATGTAAATATATACATGGGTAACATGTGCGTACATTAGTTAATATTCACGCACGGTACAGTATTAATTGCGCGAATATTATTCGTATTTATGTACGGTTCATTTCCCGTATGTTAAAACCATAATACCACTGTACCTACCAACATCACGTGCATTTCGGGTCGACTGTACCGAAGTGTATAATATATTATATGTATATAATTGTACTACGCACACGTGTATTATATACGCATGTATTTATGCGCGTACCTAGTGGTTGTAAGTTTTTTCAAAACTCCGAGTAGGATTCGAGCGCTACGCAAACGCGAACGTTTGAGCGATGTCAAAAGAGTAACATGGCTATATTACATTATTACATACACAATATGACTATATTTATCGTGCGATATCACACGCGTGTTTATGCTATACAGGTCTGTTGTGCCAAACGTTATGCGGAATTTCTTATATATATGTGTTTTTGCTTTTTTTACTTTGTTTCCTACCATATTGCATTACATTTGTCTTACATTATGACGATAAAATAATTCGTATTTTTATCGATCGTATACTGTCGACGTTTATATGTAGTATACATCATTATAATATTAGTGTCTTTTCTTTCGGACTTGTTTTAATTGCACATAATTTACAATGTATGTATTTGCACAGGATCAAAGTTCGTATTTTTCCAATTCATTCCCCCGTACCTATTGCATCGCTGAATAATAATTACACTATTCTACTAATAAAAAAAAAATTTAGTTCAAACTGTTAGTACACAAAGATGAAATAAAAAAAAAATATTCATAATTATCATCGCGTTTATCGGAAACGAATATTACAAGTATTTAGATAAACAGTACATCACATTTTACTGCAGCACGCGTGTTGGAAAAAACACTTAATGCTGTCAGCGGACTGTTCTGCAGAAACGAAATAATGTTCTCAAGCGTATCACGAGCAATTTATACGTATAAACTTATACAGTATAACATAATTAAAATATTACACACGGTTGATCCACAATCGCGCATATGTTAAATGTGTGTATTAATTACACTATGCAGACGACCATAAAAATGTCTCATTACGGCTATACAGTTACTAACGCGTTGGACGTGAAAAAGACGGCGTACATATGTACATTATTGTCGCGAACATGCTGCGCATTATATTTTCGTGTTTACAACAGACGTCTTTGGAGATAAAAAAAAATATATAATATAATATGTGTATAAATCGAATTCAAAAAGTGGAATATACACATTATGTTAATAATTGCAATTCTGTGTGTGTTGTACTACTAAATGATACCGTATATAATATATATTATACAGGGTGTCTGACTAAGAATTTTGGTATAGTCAAACATTTTTAATTTTGCTTTTATGTATAAATTACATAAAAGATTTATTTACAAAAACATTTATGTTTGCATTACACATATAATATAAACTTTTTATATATTTATTATTTTCGTCCGAAAACAAACAATTTTAAATTTGATTTAAATTTCTATTTCAAAATCCAATATAAACATTTCATAGTTTATATTTCAAGAAAATGTTGAAAAATATTACTTATGATATTAGTTAATTTCATATAATTTTTTGAAATCAACGAACATTTCAATGAACAAGGTCACGGTCTTAGAAGATAAGACCATGATATCGACCATTAGAAGATAAGACCGTCACCATATTAAGAAAAATATTTGAATTTTATCAAACTTTAAAAATTGTTTAAAAATTAACGACCAATAATAATAAATGACAATTTGGCATATCAACATTTTTGTAAAAATTATATTTATGAAATGGCTATCTTGGCTTTTTTTTAAAAAAATTGAAATTTACAATTTTAGATTTTTCAACTAGTTATTCTCTTATTATTATTATTATTATTATTATTATTATTATTATTATTACTATTAAAATATGTTTACTATAGTGATGAAGTATAATAATTATTTAAAAAAAACCTTTAAAATGTTATTTGAGCTGAACAAAATTTAATGCATTTGAGATATTTTCGTAAGACACTCTGTATATATATACCATATGCATATTCTATGTATTAAATCATAGTTGTTTCGTTGAACTGTGAAAACAAAACTCGACTTGCCGACGCACTTAATCATCGGACGCCGATTTTTACATAGCGAGCACTTTTTCATTGAGTGCCTTTAATATCAGTTCCTTTAACAGTCGGCGTCCCATCACATCGCAGCTACGATTCAACTACAAATAGCGTTTATATTTCAAATGCCCACAAAAAATTAGAATTATAAATAATAAGCAATATTCTATACAGTTCTACATCTAATACTATTTTATTACAAAATTGATTTGACATGTAAGTTGTAACAAATCACAGGTATCGAATGAATCGAAATTGAAATCATCATTCGATAAAAACGGTATAAAAACGGTTTTTTTGAAACGTGGACGAACTAATCAAAATCTAAACCGACTATTTTGTGTAATATAGCTGACGAACTGTTTATATGTAAAAATTATGCAATAACAACTATACAATGGTGTGGTAATACTTTAAAGCCGGTTTAATATAAGGGCCTTAATTCATATGTATAGTGAAAAGAGAAGCTTGTAATAATACATGCGTATGTGTTCAGTTGGCAAATTATGAGAATAGGTATAGTATCCGAACGTAGTTATAGGTACTTGAACAGTTGAAGAACTCTCAAAAACATCGGCGCACAAAATTGTAGTTGAAATGTTGAATTCAATGTCTGAAAACTGAATCCATTTTATACGTCAACCGCTATAGAGTAAATACACTTCTCGTATAATCCACAATAATTACGATACTAATTATAATTTGTACGTTGTAACTGCAGTATTGGACGACGTTTAATAATATTAAAACTATTAATAAGGTATTTATTGTACGCAACTGATTTGAGTAACCATTGCGACCCAAGCATTTCCTGAAAATTTCAAATCCCTAGCTATTATGGTTTAGGCTGTTTGTTGATTATGAATCAGTCAGTAAGTCCGAACTTCTTCTTTTGTATAAGTATACAGATTATATGGTATAATATGTTATTATTTATTTTTTTAAATATAGACTGATCAGCTTGACCTTTTTTGCTCAGAATCGAAATCAAAAGATTAATAAAGCAACATCGTCCGAACTGCACCCTACCGTGAAGTCTCACCTGACCTAAAGGGTCACTTTTTTTCTCTTCCTAATCATATAGATGAGAGTGGTCCGCTATACACATTTGTGCAACTTCAGCATGTACCTTATGGATATACTATGGCATTGAAGAATGCTGGTGTAATGTTTAATATTATGATATCTTCTGATATTGTAAATGTCATATAATTTGTAATAATTTATAACCATACCATAAGTAAACAACCTAGGCTATATTTTGTGCATTTATTTTTCTTAACCTATCTTAACTTATATTAGCTTTAAGTATAAACCCATTCGAATGCGGTACGTTAAGATTTTCATAACAACTTTTTTCATCCAATAGCTATTTAAAAAAATTAAAAAATGTTTTTTTTCAAGCCTAATAAGGATTTAAAAACGAACTTGCTATTAGGTTTTTTATAATATAGCCTCTACAACAATAAAACCAAAAAATAAAAATAAAAAATTTTATTAAGATTTACGGAGGTATTTCAATCACGATACACATCGGGCAAGGGTGTATTATAATTTCATACTATGAAATACGATATACTTGAAATTCTCATTCAACAAGTATATCGTCCTGAATATCCACATTGATTTGTTAAATATCGTTTTATACAATTTTATGGAAATGGTGAATCGTAAAAAATAACATTACAAATTTAAGCTATACTGGCTAGTCAATTCTTAACCAATTATGATAATTCGCTTCTATTATAGAAATTGTTATTAGATAAAAATAATTACCTTTTTTATAAATATATTTTTTAGGGAACCAAATAATTTCACCGTGAACATACAACGAAATAAATCAGTAATTTTGTCAGATTATTATAAAGGTTTAACTAAATAATATCAATGGAAGTCGAGATAAGAAATCAGGATGAATGGACATCATTATTCCAATGGCACGAAACGAGGTAAATAATATTATGTTGTGTCATTTATCATGGAGTGTATATCAATGGAGCAACCATGTTGTATAATTTTTAGGAATAGAAATACTTAATTACTACATTAGGTCATTATAGGTTGTAACTTTTGAACAATGTATATTTAAATACCTATTTAATGTGAGCCTTAATTTTTTCCAATATGCATTACCTATAAATAAAAGGTAAAAATCGAATTTATAATTTAAATATTTTACTCGTAGGTAACCATATAACATACCCTAACCTTCTCCTTCTCCCTAGACAACTGCCAATATTGATTTTATTTTAATGTTTAGAACAATATCCCCTCCCCCCTCAATCGAAAATAGATCATTGTTGCGTGACTGGTGTAGATTATAAATCTATATAAACAAGTGTTCATTCAATTACAGTAATGGTTCTCAACGATGAATGTAAATAATTTTCAGACATAATAAGGAATTAAGTCAAGTTTCGGAAGAGCTGAACAAATATAAGTCAAAATGTTCGGAATTGGAAGAAGAATTGGAATTTTTCAAAGCCAAAGAAATACGCCTCTTTGATAATTGTAAAATGCTACCTAATAAGGTAGGTACATAATAATCACGTGCCAGCATTTATTTCATAGCCATTACCTAAGTAGAATTTTCCAATAGTGTTTGTTGTTTAGTATAAAATGATAACGAACGAAATACAGATTGACTGAAGAGCTAATTTTAGTAAACTATTCGTTTTAGATGAAAAACAATCCCTGCACAACTATATTTTAGATTCTAAGTGAAATAAGGAATGTTTTTGAATTGGTTTTGCCATGATGTATTTTTTTAATTTTTCTGCAATATTTTTTCAAATAAATTGCGAAAAAGTGCAGTGTAGAAAATAAAAATTTCAAAAATTATTAGACTATGATGTTAATTATTTCACTGTTATCTTGGTTGTCGTAGCAATTCGAAATATTTATTTCGGTCTATATCATAGACATTTCATGGTTTTCGGAATATTTTAACGAAATGTGCTCTGTTCAAAGGTTCCGGAAATTTAGATTAAATATCAAACCTATAAAATATTAAGAAATTTGGTTCTACTCCTATATCATTCACCTTTATTAGTAGGTACCTATTTCACCCGACCGATTTCACTAGGAATCGATTTTTCGAAAGCAATGGACAATTTTAAAAGACCAATAAACACGCAGCGATATCATTCACTCAACCCTGTACCTCACCCGACCGCGGAGTGTCACTTTTTTTCAGATATATAACTATTATGTTCCCCATAATGCGTATTGTACAATGATTGCCATTATATTATACGTATTCTATACTAACACGAATTTAATCCCATACAGGTATATACCGCTGACACGGAAAAATCGAGTAAATATAATATCAAATATAAAGTGTATTAAACATTTATTGCTATCGAGTTCTGTTTACGCTATAATAATACAAAATGTCACTATATATTGTATAATGTTAATCAGGTCCGTGCGTAGGATTTCATAATGGGTTTGGGGGGGGGGGGGTCGAGAAAATTTTTTTTAAAATAGATTCATCAATAATTAGCAAATAGTATTATAGTATATACAATTTATATTTATTATTAATTTTCATTTTTCATATTCATAATATTTATTCGTTGTCCATGATTATATGTAATGCATTATATTACAAATAAGTGTATTATAAAATATTGCATAACATTATAATAGATCAAAAATGAAAAATACGATATTTTAGGTCATGTGGGGGGGAGCGGGGGAGTGTTGAAACCCCCTTGCACACGGGCCTTATGCAAATAAGTAAACATTCCTTGCCGAGCAATCTAAAGGTTTTAGGTTCCGCATGCTGACACAAACAATCGAATTATTTAAATAGTGTTGTATTTTACAGGTACGAATTTATATTCAGAGAACACGGTTACCAATACGCTGCTTTATTTGCATGAACATATCGAAGCGTATGGTGTATTATACACAATAATATAATTATTTCCATTAGGGGTCTCGTTTTTGTACGTGAATATGAATGTACGTATTCACGTATACCGTGATCACGTGAATAAAATAAAATAAATCACTTATGGTTAAGACACGTGAATCAACGAAAGCTTAAATACGTGAACACGTATCTGAATCATATTCACGTGAACACGTGAATTAGTATATTCACGTGATCAGGCAAACAATTTGACTGTATAAAAAATAGTCATTTATAGAAAAAGAAAAATTTGTTAATTTTGTTAATATTTATTATATTGATACCTACATGGTAGTCATATATTGCATTACAAAAATTTACATTAAATTATTAATGCCATTATATAAAACATTATTATTAATTATTTATCATTATTAATATTATTTACTGAGTGTACCTAAATAGTAGGCTTAATATCAGACCTAGTTTACACATGGTCACTACATACAAGAACCATACAAGAACTGAAGGATCGATGGCAACAAATGTGATTATATAAATCATGTATTCACGTGATTATATAATTCACGGATTCACGTGAAATAATAATTCACGGGTTCACGTGAATTCAAATATAAATACACGTGAAATTTTAAGCAACGGGTTGTATAAATTAAACTGTAATTTCACGTGAACACGTGAAAACGTATACACGTGAAATAGGGAGCTCTAATTTCCATACATATTATTTATATATTATTTCCCAATCATTTGAACACACAACACAATTGATTACAATATATATATATATATATATAAAATTATGTTGTTTCGTGTTGTAGACTTCAAGCCCACGAATATGGACTGTACCAAGAAAACCATCATTTAAAAAACATATGTGACAAGACTAAAAAAAAATTCGAAGACTGCCAGGAAGAATTGATACAAACGCGTAACAGATTGGAATGCCAAGCGTTTCAATTACTTACGACGAAAGAAGTGAAAAAGACATCCCCGGCACAAAATCAGTCAGATGCGCTTCAGGTATGAATATTATAAAGCTGCAAACCATTATACACTATTGAATAAATATTCCATTTGGCTAATCATTTGTATAATAATTCAATATACAATTTTTTTTCATTTGAAATGTAGTTCAAATATCAAAATTTACTCGAAGAAAACAAATTACTGAAATTACAAAACAAAGAATTAAGTGAAGAAGATAAAAAATTGGCCACCAAAATACTTGATATGGACAAAAGCAATTACTCTTAAATATTATAAAATATATATAAGGAAAAATAAATAAATAATATGAAATACATATATATATATATATATTATGTTGTTTGATTAAAAACATACATATATTATTAATTGTTAATATATTATTTTATTGATCTTTATACTTTATTTGGTTATGTATATCAGGCGGTTTTTAATAAAATTACATAATATAAATGTATATATCCATAATATATAATTTTATCTTGTATATGTTTATAAGTATTAACCATTCACTATTTTTTGTTTTATTTTTCTTATAAAATTATTATTATAAAAATGGATCTTAAGATTAATATTGTATATTTTATTTCCATCCAGCAACTGAAAAAACTGAAAAACTGGCTATGGATTATGAAAGGTTAAAAAACAAATTGAAAACCAAAGAAGAGAAATTACAATCCGTTGTACATGAAAACAATGAACTTTCGCGTCAAAAAATACAACAAGAAAATGTTCACCAATCGTCGATGGAACGAATGATTTCTACAGATAAAAAAGTAAAACGATTATAAATGATGGTTTATTAATGATCTTAAGCGCTCATTATTGATTTCGATATCTCAAGCGAGCAAAGAAGATATTGGAACTCGAAAAAATGTTAAACGACTATAAGCTGCAGATCGATAATCTGACGAACAAAATCAATCAGTTTCAGAACGAACATGAAATAAACAGCCGTAATAATGCAAAAGAACTCAACGATGCACACACGCGTATCAGGAAGCTAGAAGTTGAAAAAAAGAAGTAAGTACCTATTTTATTTATTACATCGATGCATTGCATTTGATGCAATGAAATTTATCGAATATATTTTTAAGAGCTCCAATAGATGATAACCAAAGACTTAAACAAGAATGTGATTTGTTAAAAAAACGATTGGCCAATAAAAAAACAACTGTGCTTGCCTTACAGTCGCAAATCGAACGATTAACGTTGGAAAAGGGACTATTACAAAAGGACGCATGTCAACACATTTTGGTAATGTCTATATGTATATAGTGATCACAATCGACCGATGTTACTATTAAGTTATCATATCAGATAATAATCAAAACAAACGTTTTAGGATAAATTTACGAAACCCGGCAGCGAAGAAGGGAGGCAGAATAAGATGCGCCTAAAAGAGATCATGATACTTCGGAAAGACATAAGAAATTTGAAAAATCTTAACGAGAGGTTGGCTGCTAGGGTAGATTTTCTAAACCCATATTTGTCTTATTATAAGTCGCGAAACAATACAAGTATCGAAAATTCACTACGTTCATTCGATGCATACTCAAGTATAAAAGTCCCTATATACCTTTGGAGCGAAAAGTTTTTGAACAAAGAAGAATAATATAATATTATTACAATATAAATCGTACTGATTTTAATACCCTCCATTTAACGGATAAGTACTTTAACCGGTTTCGCTCACTAAAATATTTTGGTAGCCTATGAAGTGTTTCTGAAAATAATTAGGAAACTACTATACGTGCGTACTTATAATTGGAATCGATTGCGAGTCTCAACGACGAAATGTTTGAAATTTTCTTCTATCACAAAAACCTAGGTCTTATCGTTTTATTCTTAGAGCCTCAAATGCAAAAAAGAAAACATTGTTGTATTATTTGTTGCGAAATTCTCACACGAACCGACGCGTTTATACACTTCCCAAACATTTTCGACGTTTGACGTCACTTGGTATTGCCAAAGCGATATGATACATAAATTTGTATTAAGACTTAACAAGAATAACGGTGGCATTTGTCATAATTTATGTATTATTGTATTAGTTTAATGCGCTTGAATATTAATTAATACTGTAGTTATTCACTGTAAGATAACCAAAGCTAAATATATCTGCACCAATATTATTGCCTGTTGGAAAACACATGTTTTTATCATATAAATCTTGTTCAATACATTTATAATATGTATACTCTTTCGTGTGGTGATGTAATGAAGACTTCATTATGAAACATATTTTGATAAATCATTTGTCTGCAATTACCAAAATATGTTGAAGAATATAATATCAACTTTATTATAATATCGCATCACATACAGAAAAGTGTGTTACAGATTAATATAAATATAAAGTCAATATGGAAGTCTTATAATATCGAACAATGAACATAAGTTTTGTAAGTAAAATTCATTTATTTATATCAGTGTATTTGTTTTTAGTTATTTCACAATGCAAATACTTTTGCTACAAACAAATCGCATTAGGGACCGATTTTTTTGTCTATATTCATGTACATTTTGACGAATCACGTATTTTTTTGTCATACCATAAGTGACATCGAGCGTCAAAAACACGCGGCAAGCGCAAAAACGATAGCACACTCGTTTTACATGAGAATTTTGCAATATATAATTATCACCATATGGGTATATCAGATATCTATCTACCGTACACACTTAAGAGAACGCTCGCACGCGTACCTATAAGTGTTTTCCCCATAGTCTTACGAACGTACAACAAATCTACGTTCAGTTTAACCAATTTCATATTGTTAGCTTTATGTTAGGGAAATATTTGACCGGCTGTTACCCAACTTGAAGGGAAGAAAATTATCCGTGTCTTCTGGTAGGCTTTTTACTGCATTTCAATTTTTAAGCGAGTTACGACTGTGTGAAATGTAACGATTTTTAAAAAAAAGCTCCAAGTATCCTTCAAAAGTGAAAAATCTACGGGAAGACATAGTTTACAATGTTCTTTGCATTTGAGTTAAACTGAAATACGTCAATTTACCGCAGTATTAAAGCCATAACAACACCGAATGAGTTGTACGTGAACGCAGATTTGTTTGGTGGTGTCCTCTTAAGATAATATTAAGATAAGAATAAATGTATAAAACCCAAGATTTGAAAATGGAAAAATATTTTAAAAACGTTATTAATGGGCCAAATAATCGACTATACGTTTGTCTCCTCAGTATTTTCATAAACACTCAGCATACGCTTTCAAAACTATAATAATATGACTCCCATATATTTTTACTTCAGTGAACCAAAATTGTAAGTCTTCTTGACTATGGAAATTCCCCCAGTAAGTTTTTTCACCTGAAAAGAAAATGTACTCTGCACCGACCGACCTAAATCTTATTAAATTAGATTTTAATAAAATTGTTTGAAGTGAAACTAAGTTGAAAAACATTTTATTACTTAAATTCAAATAACTTAGAAGACACCACGCAAAGATGTGGTTAAAATTATCTTCCAAAAAACATTTTTTTAAATTTTATAATTTTTTTTTTTTAATACGTTATAATGATAAATTGCATTCAATAGGTGAGATAAAAAATAGAAATTAAAATCTTGATTTATAATAATGCTGTGCCTTGATGAATTGCATCTGTTATAGTCGGTGGAGTATCCTAAAACTCGACACCTGAAAATCAGTAGAAATTTACAATCACCAGTTCGCATATAAATAATTAATGCATTGTAATATTTGAATGTAGTAAATCATAAAATTAAATTGTATATTGTATTTATTATTATTACCATTAATCATTATTATTATTTTAAATAAATCTTAACGTCTGATTGACTACGTCTATCAGCTGTTATTGTTTAAACCTATGTCACCAAGTCGATCATCTCGTCGAAAATCGATTTATAGTAACCGCACTTGGCACCAATGATTTGGGTTTCGTCAAAATCGGCGCACAATGTACTATTTACCTCCCGAAGTCCCGAAACATACGAACTGCTTCCCAATCCATCCTTATCGTAAATAATAAATGTAATTTATATACGTACACTCTAGTGGCCATCCGTAGTCCGCGGAAGTTGAAACGAGTGCCTCCCAAAAATGCTATTTGCCACTCGTAAAGGCATAGAAGTTGTGCGGTTTGTAGACGTAGCTATAAAATAAGGTTCCAAGGAAATAGCTGATACAGAGCATGTTATGTAAACACGTATACTTTAGCAGTTGCATAAGAAAGTAAAAATAAAGTTATTTAGTGTGGTTGATGCTCTTAAAATAGTAATTACTATAATATGGAGAAAAATTAAGAGTAAGCCCGTCCCCATGCGTCTCCTCTCAATTCCAACCGCTGTTAAACTGCGTTATTATAATGTGTTCTTGTATCGGGATTTAGGTGTTATAGACAATCACGTGATACAATATTATTATTGATTATTCACCCGGTCTGGGGCAAAATGATGTAAAAAAATTAAAATAAATTAATGTAAAGTAAACGGCACAACGTAGATGATATTGTTAAGCAAACGCAATCAATTCGATTATGCACGTATAATAAAAACCGAATATAAATTGTGTTTGTTTATGTTATTCATTATTATAATACGTATCGCAAAAGTAATAAAATTGCAAACGCGCGGTTAAAATAACATAAGTATACCTACCATAATAGTATACACCTTTACTGGCAGCAGTATACTACGTGTAAATAAAGTTATTAAATTTATATTATGTTGTTTATAATGAATGCGTTGTTTTCCTTCTATGTACGTTTAGGCGATGGATAACGATAGTTAACATCTTTCGGTATTCTGTTCCGTAACCATTATTGAGTTCAATTAACATCATATAATATTTATAATAATAACAATAATATATCGTACACGAATAGACATTGAACGCAGTATAATATTGTTGTGCAGCCACATTGAATATTATTAAAGACGGGAAAAATCCGTTTTTACAAAGTTAGAAAATTCTGATTTCGGATCTTGAAATTGTTTCTTTTGTACATCGATGTACAATAAAATCGAATAACTACCTACCTACACCTACACCTACATCATATTTTGAAATAATCAATACATTTACAATATTTATAGTAACTACATATATAATATTCAAAAACTATACCTAGTCACATCTAGAAAATTAATTTTAAATCAATAAATCATCAAAACCACAACAGGTACAACGATTTAAACTTAATTTGTATATTATATACTGTTACTGGCAATGTGGATAATCTGGCACAATTCAAAATGCTAAAAAAAAAATACCAGGCAATTCAAACAATATTATTCGGTATTCTGAATAATTTCCAAAGCTAATCAGCCAATGCATAATAAGTAATTTATTTTGGTGTTAATTTGGCCTAATATCACACGACATTATACATTACGTCTAGCTAGGCTTTATTCGTAATGTCTGAATTATTCACATTATCGATTGTATTATAATATACTTACGAAAATAAAAGTAAATTTGATACTGTGGTTAATACTCTTCAAATATAATATACTAACAAATTTTTTTTAGTGTAATTTTAATACCTGATAATTTATGATGTAAAACCTAAAATTTTGATTCTGGTAGTTAAAAATTCAGATTTTGAATTTCAAAATTCAAAAATCGAGATTTTTCAGTATTGTACTCGAAATTTGTATTTATTTTTTATTTAATTTTTTCGTTTATTTATACGTTTTCTATTTCCAACACACCAACCGTTCAATCAATTCGATAAGAATTTTGAAACTAATTTAAATTCGTCGTTAAATCTAATTTACATCGATTTTTCCACTTTTTTGATTTTATCCCCCAAAATTTCACAAAATATAATTAAACAAATTGGAAACATAAAAATCAACAAATCTTAATTTTTGGGTAGGTATGTTAAGTACAAAATTTAAAAACATGTGATGAAAAAGTCGATCTAAAAAAGACTTCAAAACGAATTCAAATCAGTTTTCAAAATTATTATCGCATTAATTGATCAATCATACGTTGGAAACAGAAAACTGTCTAAATTCCTATATTGCGCGTGTGATAGACAGAAGATCATGATGGCTTACAAGCCCATTTGCTATTTGCTATACAAATAAAATGGTAATAATTATTATACTATAACAACGGGCCAACCGCATTTGAACACATCGTCATATTATTATATAATATAAATAACAATGTTATGTAATAAAATATATTTCATCGTAGTTATCATCAGAACGCATGTCTAGATATTAATTTTTATAAATATATACAACACCCGAGTCACAGTTATACTGATGTCATACACGTTTTATGTACTTTTTTCCCCGTTTCCTCGGTCCATATAAATATGACGTGTGCTTTTGGAAAAACTGTTTCATCGTACTATTCAGTCCTTGCTGCTTAAATAGGTACCACCTATGCAGTGTATTCTAGTTGCGGTTAAAATATGAAAATACGTACTAGTTGCGGTCACCCAACAAAAATGTTACATTGGGGTCACATTAAAATGTATTAAATTTAGAATTTTACATAAAGTTACAACATTTTACTTCCCATTTATCAGACATAGGAATTTTATTTATTGCGTAGGTATGATTAAAAATGGTTGATTTTATTTGGATTAAATCGAATATCAGACTGGATTAAGATAATAGTAATTATGTTTCAATAAAGCCATGGTGAGACATCATAAAATTACTGTTTGTGACCGTAAATCAAGATTCGGAAATAATAATGATTTTATGTGTGGAGTTATTATACCTCGCAATTAAGATATTAAGACATTAGGTAATAACTTAAAAAGCTTAACTTTGACAAATATCAAAAGTATGTTACATTAATATATACTACTACATAGTGTGTATGATAAACCAGTTGCTAATCAGTCAATCGTTACTTAAACTTTTACTTTTTTACTTGAAATTCCAAAAATATGTAAAATTATAATATGACCGACATGACCGCAACTCGGATGTACCTTTAAAATGACATGACCGCAACTCAGATGTACCTTTAAAATGACATGACCGCAACTCGGATGTACCCTTAAAATGACATGACCGCAAACGTTAAGTCTACTAATCACAAAAATCGCCTATCCGGTTGCAGCTTACCTGTGCTATATTTTAATCCCAATAAGCTGTTGATATTGTATACCGTTCATATGTGAGTACATATTATTTTGAAGTTTGCACCAACAGAGACGTCTTATGGCGTATATATATATAATATCTAAATGTATAATATTATAGCAATATCTGAGGAACCCAACAATGACGATACCGCTAAATCGTTTTGGTATGTTAAACACACAAATATAAATAACAAATAATTAAATATTTAAAAAAATTCAAAAATTGTTTACTATTCGACTTTAGGTAATACCTATTAGATATATTGTAATAGATGTTCAAAACCTGAAATAGGTAAATATTTTTATAGGAAAACGAACAAATACGTAAACATCGCGAAAATAATATTGTGGACGCATCTTTGACCATCTTACGTTATTACTTTTTTACGTTTCGTGAATTTTTTTTTGGCAAAAACGTTTACGTGTGAACACTTCAAATAGTACAAAAAGAATGTTTTTAACGCATAGGTGGTACTAGGCTTAAGTTTTAAGGCATGCTTCTATAACAGCCTTCACTATTGACTATAAATTAGAATTTGGAATGAGGTGACTTATTTTAAATTTTACATTTTAAGGATCGATTTTGGCTATTCGTACTCGTACTGTATAAATACAGTATTAAAAAAGGATTTTTTTTTTTACTTTTTTCGTAATATTATCAAAGTTTGTGCATATATTATAATAATATATTTTTTTGACCAAGAACTAATGCTTTGAATCATATTATAATCAATTATTATAGGTGTATATAATAAATGAAAAATAGGTTTTTGTCAATTTTGAAAAAAGAGTATACTCGGCACACCCCGTAGCTCCATCCATTTTTAAACGACGCCCTACGTCAGCGTTTCTTAAACAGCAGTATTCCGCGGAACCTGATTCATTATTGCAAGAAAAATTTAAATCAATGCCATTATTAGAGTTAAAATTATTTGAGTATAAGTCCTGTTTGTTGTTATTTAAAATATTTTTAGAATTAAACACAGTTATCGTTCTATGAAATTATTAATATATATAAATTTTTATCTTAGCATAAAAAAAGAAATAGAGGTTCCACGATAAAAGTGGACATTAAAAAGTGTTCCACGGATAAAAAAGTTTAAGAGACACTGAACTACGTATACGCTCAACTGCGTCGATTGTTAAACAAATTATCCTGTATAAAATGGTTATAACAATTTTTTTTTTTTTTAATTAGTAAAATAACGCATTAAGTCGTACCTATAGCGTACAAGAAACCTTGTACTATCATCAGTCGTTATCACGCATATACATATTTATTAATGTTTATTATAATATGTATAGGCACTTGCAACGTTCACTGCTGCTTATTTTCTTCTTATCAAATCGTACAACTATTGAAGCACATTATACATACATTTACAATATAATATATGTGATTCAACGTGAGTATTAATGTTTTACTTCTTTGTTTATTTATTCCAGTAGTTTATAATGTGAGTGAATGTGCGTGCACGTGTGTGTGCACGTGTGTGTGTGTATGTGTGTGTGTGCGCGCATACGCATGATATTACAGAACGTCTCACGAGGATTTACTAATTCCGATAACTTCTGTGTTAATAAAGATATTAAAATTCTTGTTTCTTTCTCGTTACAAATTACAACTCTCTAACAAACACTATTTATACGTCAGTGATATTTTTTAAAATAAATATAGTAGAACGATTCTAGTCACTAACGCGTTGACGTTTAAAAAAGTCACATGTGCATACTACACATTTATTCTTTCGAAATATATTCCAATAATATTATTATGTAAACGTACCTGTATGATTTAGTTTATTGACGTCAAGTAATTTTTTGATTATCATTCTTGTAGGTAATTTATTTATTCTTGCTAATGATTCTAGTAATACTCGCTTTTTATACGTAAGTTGAATAAATAATTTATTCAAAATATTAATTTGAAAACATAAACGAACAATGTTTATACAAAACCACCGCATAAGTTGATTATTAATTTATATTAGTTATTCGATATAGATCAAAATCGAATAAAAATGCAAATCCATTTACCGTGGGAATTCGAATTTTCTGCAAAGTTGATAAAAAAACTTGGCGATTGTAAGAAAATCCTACAGTTGACTTTATACCGTTTTTTTTTTTTTTTTTTTTGATTTTAATAAGCTGTCGAGTTTTGGATAGATTTAGCGTGACTCAGTAATCTGCATAATACGATATTATTATTGATTAACAACATTGCACTATTCGCAGATGTATATATGCAGCTGAAATTAAAACATTTTTTTCTTTGTTCTCGGTCCAACGATGCGTGTTAGTTGAAAAAAAAATGCATAATCCGTGTGATTTACAATACATACAACAATACAAAGTTATCAATACACAACATAATATACTATTATTTATAATAGTTAACGTATATATTTGAGTATTAGATTTAACCAGCTTGAGATAACTTGAACAAACAATAACAATTATATCGAGTACAATGTGAGAGTATTTTTTCCGCACTATAATAATAAATAATAAATTTTAATAAATACACATTACATACTTATACATAATAATAATATAACATGTTGCTTTACATAATATTCGAACAACAGTCCCCATATTCGGGTCGATCTATTTTTATATCGGTCTGGAAACGTGTAACAACTAATAATATTCAAAACATGCAAAAAATAAATGAAGATTGTTCTCCCAAAAACCATCACTTAACGTCGACGAATATAATATTATGTAATATTTAACAAACGCGCCGACCGTCGAACACTCGATCGCTGTGTTCTAGTCATTAGACACGATATATACGGATCGAAAGAGTTTCCAAACTTTTCATAGACCGGACAAAAACACTCAGGCTGATATTATAGTAAGTGCATCTAAATGCATGGTGCACACCCAAGCGTATATGAAACACTTACACTTAAATATTTCTGTCCGATCGAATTTTATAATGTTCTGTCCATGGTGTAGAATATTGGTAAACCCAATAATCGAAACCTGTACGCACTCACGGCTAAAACGAGATTTCGTCCGGATTCATCAGGACTGATGAACATAATCTCACAATACTAATTCGTACACATAATTGTAATATTATAAATAAATATCGCGTTTAAACGACGCGTATCTTTGTAAATATAACACATGAAATGTATATAACTTTTGTTGAGAAAAATTCAACTGATATTATAAACATTCAACCTGGTAGCCGAGTTCGGTAAACGTGTACTAGAAGAAAAAATTAAGTGTAAACATATATGTTATATTATAATATTACTATTTACTACACAATTATCGACCGACCGTTTTGTTACAAAGTATGATATAGTTTCTAAAAAATGAAAAAACATAATATTATATTATTAGTTATTACACAATGTAAAGCAGAAATCGAAATACACTTTAAGCAGGGATTCTATGTACAGATATGATACTCGAAAGAAACGGGTAACGGAAGACCATATAATATATATAATATAATAATATACATGTATTATAATATTATAGAGCAATATTATTCCAACTCCTTGTCCACGGACAGTTGTCATTGTTTTTTAAACGGAATTCAGTGTACCGGGTACATATTGCTTTTTTCGTGTTTTGGCACCCGATCTCGAAACACACATATTTTTAGACTTAACTGTAAATTATTGATACAGACCAAAAAAAAAAAAATAAATAAAAGTATATACATTTTGAGAACAAAAATGATAATTATACACTATACAAGCAGAATACACGCGTAACGAGTGTAGATTAAAAACAAGTAAAATTTGAAATATTCTAAACACATTGGTACGTCGTTAATCCCATGGGAGAACATTACGTGGTATACGTGTACGTCCAAATTATTTTTTTTTTAAAAACTATAATTGAACAACGTTTAACGCGCACATCGTTATAATATAATATGTGCACATAATATAATTTTATATTATGGTGCGTCGAAAATATGTAACGGAATATTTTTAGAAAGTGTAATATGCATACGGATGATAAATAGCGATTGAACATGAACGTATACACACGCGTTATTGGATAATTAATAATATTATGACTTATGAATATTTCCGATTTTGTGCCAGACAACTATCGCAATAATATCTCTATGTAAAGCTGCGTATCTACGACCGACGGGAAAATTGCACACAATTTCGAATGATAAGTTGATAATACCTATGAAAAATTTTTTAAAAAAAAACGAGTATCGACGATTTTACACGCGAAACTTATACTTTTTACGGTCCGATCGAGGATATAGATAAAAAACGTATACGACTATCGCAATACTGTGCAGGTCCCTAAATGCGAATAACTAAACGAAAAAGACCGTTTTTACCAGGGATCGGTACATGCGCTTCTTAACAGGTCAAGAAGCGCATGTATACAAATGTATGCGTTTGATTATAGAATGATATGAGAAAACACGCAATCTTTGTTCAATCTGAAAATAACAAATCCATAAAACTGTGACGGCTAATGTTAAATATGTATTTAACGATGTAATAATATGCTGATGTTATATTGATCTTATAAAAATGTTTTTAATCGGCTCGTAATCGCATATGATTTTGACACCGCTTTTTGTTTCAAATTCGGTTTTTCGAAACAACTACAAAATACTTATATATCTATGATAGGTACTTGAAAAAAAAAATACTAAAAAATATGCAAAATTCTACTGTACACGCATATTATTATAAATGTATGTGTCGTATTTGAATACTTATATAAATATTATAATCAAAGAATTTCACTACAACGCAATTTTACTATTATATAGATATTCGATTTTACTATTATTTTTAACTGTACGAGACTATACGTTTAGGCATTTAGTGAAATGTCAGCAGAATTGAATGTTTTAATATATTTCTACAACTATATTATACAATATATCATAATATATACATACATAGGTACCGTGATAAAACTTGCAATATTTGAGTTATTTCGACCTTGAAACACGATCTTAAACTGCTTAATTAAAATATTCGTGCTCTAAGCCGATCGCACCAGGACGCGTTATTGTTATACATTACATATCGAACCCATATAGATTTGCACGCGCTTAAATCGTATACAATAATATACTGCACGACCGTGTTGCAATCTACTTACATTCGCGTATTATATTAACATCCTACATAATATTGCGGAGGATTTATTATCGGACCGCGGTAAAAAGTTCTTTTTTGCGACGAGAAAAACACGCGCGTTGTACAGGTGTATACAAACAAAAACGTTGCGCATATAAGATATGCAATAAAATGCAGTGTACATAATGCTGTCATTACAAGCGTGTTTAAATTACATCGTTTAATTGAAATTTTCTTTCATATCACGCGGTGTATATTGCAATATACAGAGTGTTTCAGGATGATTCGACAAATGCAATAACTTTTGTGCTATTCGTAATTTTTTACTTTTTTTTTCGATAAATTATACAGTAATGCGTTACATTAAAAATGTATTGAATATTTTTTTTTATTTAATTTGAAACCTGAATTTTCAAATTTCAATTTTTTTTCTACAGTTTTTAAAAAAAAGTCAAAATAGTCATTTTGTGACATGGTTTTTTGTAAAATGTTTCAGTTCAAAACTAATAAATGTTTATCCGTTAATTTCCTTCGATTTTTTTAAGTTTATGAAAAAGTTAATAATTACATTGTATATTCATCATCCATTTAAATAGAACTTTATCTTATCTTGATAGAAAGTACAATAATTTAAATTATTAAATTCAAATTTTCTAAAAATTTAAAAAAATTAAACTTTTATGAACTATTTAAATACAATTTTTTTGTAACGCAGTACTATAAAATTGATTTGGAAATAAATAAATTAACAACAATTATGGACTGCAGAACAAAAGTTATTGCATTTATCGAATCATCTTGAAATACCCTGTATATGGGCCGAGATCTGCAGAGTATTTCATTCAGAGCTGATATAATTGTTATTGTCAATCTATATAGCATTTCGAATTTTTTAACCGCTATAATATACTACTAAAATGTAACGACAATCGTATTCTTTTACCGTAATACTTGAATAATCCTCTAGGGACGCATCCTGCGCGCACGCCGTTCCTTTTGTCCTCTAAATGATATTATAATGATATATATATATATATCTCGAACGCACACGTTGCTGTCAGGGTTCGGTTGGAGGTCATTTTATTCAATACCAACTCTACATGTTCGCCCGGATTCAAATTTTTCGATTTCAAAACGGAATAACGCACGCTTGCGCATCAAACGGCATTCTCATTCATACTTGTGCACGTTCCAAAATCTTTAGAAAAAAGAAGAACAAAATATTAGTACCGCTAACCGCAATGTGCGGTAGACGATCGTATCGTGAAATTCTTTTGACGTCTAGCAGTAGACGATATAGTATAATACGTCGAAAATACATCAGTTATACACTCATACTTAAACCATACTATCTTCTGTAAACAGAATAAATACCACGAAAACGATATTTAGATACCTACGCTGACGTATAATGATTGTTTTTTTTTGTCATTTCGCATTCGATAAAATAATAAAAATAACGCGATTGCGTTCCATTGAATATTATAATATGTCGTTTACGGAATATAATTATGCATTCTTTCCGATAACACAATTATATTATAATACGAATTTTACTATCATAAAAGGTACCTAATATAGATATATTGTATAAAATTATATTATTCAGTTTTCGTTCGACACAGCGTTGATATCGTCGTGTGTTTATTGTTGACCGCATATAAATAAGCCCTCAGTCGAGCAATCATGATAAACACGATACAAATGACGTTATACCACAATAATATTATATAGTATACTCAAGGGCAGATCTAGCATCTATTTACGAGTAAGACATTTAGTATAATAGGCGCAATTATACTGTTTATCAGTCCCAAAGTTCATCGAATTTATTATTTTTTTGCTTTATCCCTCTAAATTTTTTGTATTTGGTTGTATCATATAATACCTATATAATACGTTGAAATCGTAGTATGGAAAATAAGTACTTTTGTTCGTTACGGTGGTGACATTTGTCCCCATTGCCTCCTGTTCCCCACTCCTGGTCCTATATCCGCGCTTGAGTATACTATATGGTACAATATTATACCGTATGACATTACGGTGGAGTCTACAGGTTTATACCGTGAACTTATAACCAAATATATATATAACTACGATCACGATGGCCGCCTCTCCTCCCATTCTTCTTACCAAATTTTATATTCCGTTTGATTGACAAAAAAATTTTCACCGCATACCCACCCACCCCCTTTGACCACGATATTAATGCGATTGCTGACCTACGTTATATTATGATGATATATCGACTCCGGAACGCAATACGTAAGTAGTAATATTAATGTATTATGCGTATATCTGATGAAAACGCCAAACGGAAATGCGAAAACAAATTATGTAATATATAAAAACATTGCGCGAAAGCTGCTAACAGCAGGTATTATAATAATATGCGAGTACGACGTATTCCGCGTAAAATCGCAACAGCAGAACTGTGTAATAATTTATAGCAATAACGTACATGTAATGTAAATGAGTGTATTAATAATAATAATAATAATAATTATAACTATTTATGTAAAAGTATTCGGCGACCGATTAATGCGAAATACGTCAAATGCCTCGTGGTCGTCTTCCTCTTACTTATCCGCGCCGTAGGTACGTTCGTAAAAGTCGATCTCGTGCGGTAGCGCCAAGTTACTGCGGCGTCGCGGTATGCTGGACAGCTGGAAATCGATGGGCTGCCGTTGATCATATAGCGACGGGGCCTGGAATATGATGGCGCACGTGCCCACGATACAAGCCAACGTGAAAACCCACAGGAAGAATCGGTCGAACACCATCGACACGTATTTCCAGTCCTCGATCACCTGCAGCGCAAACGACGACAGAATATACATAGCGGAAGTGATGTTTACACGTGTATAAAATGTAACCTTTAGTTACAAAATAACGGATAAAATTACACATAATCGTAACCTTCAAATGCAATTTCAGAGCAGGCCTAAAGATATTATTGTTAGGAAAGAGATCACTATAAGATAATAATAATAATAATAATAATAATGTGGGTGGGCCGTGCCTGGCGTAAACAAGGATTTTTAGTTAGGCAGATTGTAGAAAGTGGCCCTAGAGGGAAAATGCCTTTAGGAAGACTATAAGGTTGTGGTGAGTAAACTGTATGAAGAATATTTACTACAGGTCCCTAAGCCCAGAAACTAGTTGGAGAGAAAGTGCCTAGGATAGTAACAAGGGACAAGATTTGTATTCAGTGCGATCATTTTAGAGACCGAAAAAAAAATGAATTATTACTACCTGTAATATATACATTATACTACAAATTTAATGGTGAGCTCGGTACTTCCGGTTAATTCCCCGTGACTGGGCTATCATCCATCTGCGAGGAAATCTTTATAAAAAACTCTGAAGAAATTATGTTTCGTCCGTTTACGTCTCATTTTACAACAGTGCTCAAAGTGCAGAAAAATAAAACTATGGGTACTTTGATACTTAGGAAAGACGAATGTTTTATGGCATATTTTACACGAAAAACGAGTAAGAGTGTGGAATAAATTTTAAAAAATTATCTGGGGTACCTATTCATACTTTTGTGTCCTTTTCCATTCCCTATAATTAAAGTACTGGTTCGATTTATACACATTATATATATATATATATATATATGTATCTATTTTGTTTACTATAGCGATTTAAAGCTCTAAAAATTAAACTATTTTCCCTACTATGGGATCAATCAGTCATGGGCACTTGTAGGTAAAATTTAAGAGGGAGGAGGGCAACAAAATCGTATATTATCATACTTAGCACATATCCTATTATTTATGATAGTAATAATAATAATATTTATATTATTAAAGTTATTATTAAGGTTCATATAATTTTGCCAATGGGCACATTGATGATAATACCTAGTCATAAGAAAATGTTTAACGAAAAAGATTGACTTTATAGTGTTTTATGAGAATTATATTTATTATTTGTAAAAAGTTGTAACAGTGCGACCAATACTAGGAAATTTTGCTAACATTGATTATAAATTTTTAATATATAATATGTATTCTAAAACTCTAGAAAAAAACACGAATTGTCGACAGATCTAAGAAGCAATTTTCGTTTCTTCAACTTCGTTTTTTACGCCACATTATATGATATATATATATGTGTGTGTAGGTACACTAAAAGTACATATTATCATGTGCGTCAGAGGAAATATATAAATATTTTATGATATAAATTGTTGTCGAGAATTTCGTTCGGAAAGAATAAAAAAGGACTCCTATTGGGGGATGAGTAACGATGTACCTGCAATAGCTATTAATTTTTTTCCGTTTCACAAAAGTATAATATGTACAATACAAATCCGAGACCTGGATTCGGAGAAATGAACGCATTTATAATAGAATTTCGTCGGCTCCAGGGATGACGGTGGTGTTCCGAGAATATAGGGGATGAATATAATCGGTCAGTGGAAAAGTATGTGAGCGATGTCCTTCCGCGCTTCTTGTGTTCCGAGCCCCGTGCGTATATACGTATTATTGTATATTGTTACTTCATGTACCCTTAGGAAGTGCACGTGACGTATGATTATATCGTACAGTATACATGATCGGTATTAATGGGCGTAGTAAATCATAATACGGTGGCGACGACGAAGGTGTTATTTTAGTAAATATATATAGGTACATCCAAGGCGATGAGTCACCACTGTTGATATTGTTATTTTTCACCGACGACGACGCGTGTACACTATATGTATAGTAAATTGTTGTTTACCGTTTTCCCGTATATATATACATTATAATTATTGAATTTAGCTGTATGGCCTGGTTGATATTTATTGCTGTTTGTTGCGTGGTATATGCGCAATCCAACGGAAAATGTCTCGAAGAACAGATTGAAATATAATAATTATAATTTTTTAGAAACTAGGAGTAGTTTTTGGTTTTGAAAAATAAATGAACAAAAAAAAGAACCAGATGGACCTCTGCTGTACAGTTGGGGGTGGAGGGCACCTCGTTCATTTTCAGTATAATATTCAGTATAATATATATATATATATATATATATATATATTATGATAGGTATCATTGTATACGAAGAAGATTCTGAACGGAGATGGTATGTTGGTCTAAAATAGGTGTATGTATATTATGTTATATTTAAATTGAAATATAATGTCAATATTTACTTTTCAAACGCTTATAAAAAATAATTAGGCCTATGGATTTGAATAAGTTTGAAATGACAGTAAAAACAACTAATGTGGAATCTAAAATCTTCTATTAACTTTTCATGTATTTTATATCAGCCAAAGTATTTTATCAACAACTATAAAAAATAAAATGTAAAAGAATCGAATATTACAAATATCTCTAAGTTGCTAAAAAATTAGTATAATATTTTGAAATAAATATGACTTAAAGAAAATGAATACTAAGAACTTCTAAAAATTTCAAGTTTCTGCGATTTATACTTTTCGAATAATAACAAATATTTAAAATCGTTTGAATATAAATCGTTATTTTAAGCAATTTCGTAAAAATTTAAATTTCAAACGATTATAAAATTTTTTTCTTTTGGTCCAGTAGAAATTTTTTTATATATTTTTGAAGATTAGCTTATGGACAAACTAGTGTCAAAATTTTGAACCTTAAGTATAAACAGAAAAAATTGTATGAATTTTTATCTACAAAATAACTTGCAAATTATCGTGATTTTGACATATTTCATACAAATTTGGACTTTATGGTCTTTAAAAAAAATTTGTGTGAAACGATTTTCAATTTATTCTATTTGAAATAATTATAACTTATAATAAACTTTGTATTAAATTTTCAAGTGTTTTTGAACAGCCAATTTTTTTATCGATATTTCAAAAAAAAAAAAACTTAGAAAAACCGAAAATTTAAATTGTCTATAAGTAAGTTAATAAGTATAACCAATAGATTCCATTCAGAATCTAATACCAATCGGAGTAAAAATTCGAATATTATATAATTATATCGATCGCCTAGACCGGACGCGTTGATACGATATTTGACGCGAAAGGTCTCACGATAGCGTTTTTCGCGTTTGTTATCAATAGTTACATAAAAACCGATATATTATTTAAATTTTTTTTCCTCGTAAATTTCCCATAAACCACGTTGTGATTAATATAATGGGATGGATTTAACGATAACTTTGTAGTCGCACGCTTTCAAAATTCTCAGGGTTTAAAATATATATATATATAGGTACTACCTATACATAATTGCTGTGGATATTGTGTAGATAATAAATTTAGATTTCGTCGGCGATTCGTGTTTGCTGCACGACATATGTGTGTTTTTGAACCGTTTGGAAGACGGAAAATATAAACGGGAAAATAGAACCTAAAAACCAATAAAAACCCCGCTATCACGCTCGTATTGATTAACATAATAATATTGTCATAATATTAACAAAGTACTTGATCACACGGATTATATTTTACCCCGACCGGTCGCGGTGAAGTATATCAATATATTATTATTTTTCATTTATCAGTATTAGTCATTAGTTTTATAATTTCTAACGGCATCCGTACATGATATTATACGTTGATATATAATAATATGTATTTTGAACTATTTATATATTTTTACCGACAACGAATTTAAATTATACATTATTATTAATAAGTTGGCTGCATACTTTCTTCCTACAGAGTGCAGGTATGTAGGTAATAGCAACGTAGAATACAGTTGCATCTTAGGAGCGAGAAAATGTTTCGACCTTTTATATTATTGACTTATAAACGCGACGCAGAATCATTTTGTTAATTATTTTCATACACATATATGTGGACTGTTTATTAATATATTGTATAATAATTCATTAAAATTTAACAACGCAACGAAACTGAACATGTTTGTAAATGGAATACTTTTCGCCATTATATCGCGACTACATAACAAATATTAATTATAAGATTACTATTTACTATATGGATATGTTTTAAATTTTAATTAATTGTTTATATATTTACCGTCAATAGGTTTATGATAATTATTATTCCACAACGGATAGATATATAATAAATGTATCAATATTATTTTATATGTTCGATTAGCATCCGATTATTTTTATGACCTGCCGTAGGTGTTATATTATGCATACAATTGGCATTAATTTTATAAACCATATGACGTATCATACGTATTTTAAACAAGTCAATACGTTTTGTATAATATTTTATAATGAATCAATTGAATCCAACCGAATCGGATGAATATTTGAACCAAATTGTCTCCTGTACAACGTTTGTCAAATTTCCGTCGTCGCTTATACAATACAATATTACATTTCGATATTTTCAATTTGTTTATTCCACAATTTACGTACTTCTTTATCTTTATCAGCGTCTTTGATGTGCTGAGCAATATAGCAGACCCCTTGCAAAGCCTTGAGTAAATCTGGTGACATCGTCTTCGGCATCACGTTCTCAGCTAGAAGAATAACGTTATCATCATCATGCAGTATCTTTATATTGTTATTTTATATAAATATATATATTATATATTATATGTATTAATAACAATTCGGCTATGCAACACACGCAGAATATTTATATGTACAACAGGACAATTTGAACAGTAATTATTCGAAACGAAATACGAACCGATCGGCCAACGAACGCATTCGATCTGGTTCGTAATCATTGTTTTATGTTCGTTTTAACGTTTCGCCGAAAAATAACAATTATAAATCATAAGCGAAATAGACACCAAAGTATATTCATATTACTTACGGTAATTGTGCGGCTGTACCGACTGAATCTTTTTAAAGGACCAGTGTCTCTGCGTCAGAGACGAAGGTTTTTGTTCGGTTCCACCACTGTCACTGATGCTATCCCGGCTGTAACAGCAAAATTTAATATAACTGCGTATTACATAATACATCTTTTGAAACTGCATGGTGACCAGTACGTACCTGTAGTCCAGTTCGTTGAAGTAACCGGGTGAACTCTGGAACCCGTCGTTTGTCATCAGCGAGTATGGAGGCCGGCGCATCATCAGGATCTGCGGCATCATGTGCAAAAACACGGTCCTCACCCATGGCGACAGAGTGTGGGTCGACGGAGACCTGCAGGAAGCGACCTTTTGTTAGTTATTATTGTTTAATTATCTGCACCAATGTACAATGGTAAACAAAATACTGCAGCTAGAGAGCCTCATAATGTACCTACATGGATACAAAGCGTTTTAGAAGCAGCTGCATTAGAACATCAGACTCAACACAAAAACATGATTGGAGTATTTTTCAAGTATATAGTGACCGACCACGGTTGTGGATTGATGAAAAGGATACGATTTAAATATTTAATTTAATGAAGGGATTTTTTAATGACAGATAATGGTCAGTTAAGCTGAAGAAGTACGATGACGAATAATTATGCATTTATAGTATAGAAAAGCACTTGAGGTGTTATGATTATGGCATATTAATTATTAATTGTGCACATTTTTTTGTTCAGTAAAAAATTATCCAAAATACCGCAATAATAAATACTTGGGAAAAATGGCGCCCGTTGAAGTACTTCTGTCTTGGAAGCACGATAACAATAAATCACGACAGTCGCTCTCGTGAAAGTACCATCATGCATGCATAAAAGTATAATAATGTTAAAATGAAATTTTGATAGCAATGATAGTCTATTATCGTGGAGTTTGCAATAGTGACTATTTATTTATTTATTTATTGTAATAAGAATAACATACATTATTAAGTATAAAATACAAAAGTACATTATCTTTTTTACAATAAATTATACCTCCAATAAGCAATGCTTGTACTATCTTGTACAAGTTTTTGTTAAGACATACGCTATAACACAACAATATAAATAATACAAATTTATTTGTAATAATAGGTTTTGATAAGTAACAATTATTTTCTTTTAAGAATTGAGTTTCGAAAATCATGATTTTTTATTTATAATGGAGGTAAAAGGAAAATAAAAATGATTGCTTTAATAATGAGCATTCTAGAAAATGGATGGTTAAAGGAGACACTTATTTGGGATTGTTAAAGGCAAGGGACTGAGTCCTTCACCCCCCCCCCCTTTAACCCCCGAGTATTATATAGGTTCGGTGTACTCGGTGGAGTATCAATGTATACGAGAGTTCGCGAGTCGGGCGCTTACCGGAAATGAATGTTCAACACGACCACGGTCATACCGATCGACATGGATACCAGCACCATGGTAAACAACAGGTACTTGCCGAGGAGCGGCACGGCTAAAGATGTAGGTGGGATGATCTCGGCCAGCAGCAAGAAGAACACGGTCAACGATACGAGGATGTTACTGCACAGGGTCACCTGTGAAATGGCGAACGCGACGGTTAGACGTGCTGCAACTACGGACAATGTTGGTAATATATTATTTATTTCAGTTCATAGATACCTTTTCACCGGAGTCGGACGGCAAGTAAAATACCAGGACCGTCATAAACGTCAATCCCACGCACGGGATGATTAGGTTCACTGTGTAGAACAGGGTTTTACGTCGCATTTTAATATTGAAAGTGATGTCTGCGGAACAAAAATATACCCGTGTAAACGAACAGGTACGACGAGGGAAAATAAATCATATTATGATTGGTTACGTTTGACGATAACTCTGATTTATTTTTATCTATCCATAGGCTCCATATAACGCCAATCACCAATTATTATTGTTAAACGAACTTTAAGCTCTATGACATCGATTACAGTTGAGCGCAACGCAATAATTGTATACAATATATTATAATGTCCATGTTCAGTATTCTGTATACTTGAGCCGACTTTGACATTTATTTAATAAATATGTAAATATAAAATAAACAATAATTTTATATTGAATTTGTATTTTTTGCTTCCGTTAAACCCACAACGAATAAAGATTTAATTTTTAGGTAATCACGTGCACAATAATTATTAGGATATATTATAATTTAGAAATTTAACGAACTAATGTAGGAAAAACGAATATTTAAATAGAAGATTAAAATTAATCGAAATTGCTTCAGAACAAAAATTGCAGTAATATAATGTGAATAGTTTCTATAACTAAAATAATAATAATAAACTAATGTATAGTAACTGCTTTCCGCGTGTGAATCCTACATATAGTCCAATGCTACTAACGAAGAAGGACGTGACTCACTTTTATCAATTTTCTAGGAGAGCTACTTTAAATTTTCATAGTTAAATTCTAATTATGCATTCCAATTTTTTTTTAATAAATTTATTTCCATAAGGTTCGATAAAAAAATTTTGTTTGTTTTTAAATATATTTTAGCAACTCATTTTAATTCAACTTTTGATATTTGATTTGACTTACGTCTTTTTTCGATGGAAATTTTTTTTTCAACATTAGTCAAGTTAAATCTTTTTTTGACGGACAAAAATGATTTGTAACTCGAGTAAACTCTTTTTTCTATGGAAAAAAAATATAAATTAAGCGTAAAATCATTTTTAAGAAAATAAGTAAATACCTATATATATATAAGCTTATCTCAAGTTTTTTTTAATGCCTATTGCCTAATACTGTGATAATTTGAATTTTGAGAATAATTATATAGTTTTATTATTTTTTTATAATAATATAGTAGGTAAAAAGTAACTTAAATGAATATAATTTGTTTTTATGATGAATAATATAATTTCATCTTAGCATAACAGTTAATGACTAGAAGAAACAAAATAAATAAACTTACTTTAATTTAATATTATTATACAACTTATGTATGAAATATAAATATTCATAAAAATTGAAAATCAAGAGTTCAAAGCAATAAAAACAAATACATATTATGATATAAATTATACAGATATATAAAAATTGTGCTAAATTGTAGGGATGAAACGGATGATTCCTTTATCACATAAAAATACGAAATATTTTTTTACTGAGAGAATCAATTTGCATTTTTCCTTGATATGCTTTTAATTGGTGTATAGGTGTATTTTTGATAATCTTCCTTAATTAATGATAATTATTAATAATCCTTTTATAATAAGTTGTTATATTATATCGTAAACAAAACGATAATTTGTATTTTTACGGCGGCGGCGGTGACCGCGGTTTCCTCGAACGGTATAATTATTATTGCGGTAGGTATTTGGTTTTTTTTGTTTTCTAAACGACAGTCGTTATTGCAGGAATACATAATATTATAAATTATAACAACTAAACTGGTTGTATTATCCGCGTCGTACTCAACTTAATACAATAATAATGTAGTATCCCCGAAAAAGAAAAATATAATTATCACAATCGCCGCCGTTACGAAACTTAAAGCGTATTACGTAGGTATGAGTTCGTGGAATACACTTGATTATCATAGTACTTATATTATTATAATAATATTATACGTAATAATATACGATAGCGGTTTCTTGTACGTCATAAAAATATCACGGTTAAAGGAATTGCGACTATACTGCGCGTACACGCATATTATTTGTATATTAATTTATTGTTATTCTGATAAACTATTATCGAATAACACACTATCGCCGCTGACCTATTTTTATTGTATACGTGAGCACTATAGTAGCTGCTAGAGCCAGTACTCGTAGAATTTATATACAATATACGTGTAGTCATGGGTATCCTCTGGGGAGAGGGGAGAAAGATGGGGTACTTTTCCTCTCGCATAGAATTTCAAATTTGTTTTCCAAAGCATAATCTGTAAAAATGTATTAAGCAATCTTCATTTATTTTTAAAATAATTCCCCCCCCTAAAAAAATGTCTGGGGATGCTTATTTGTGTAGTAATCGAATTTTGACATAAGATTCGGACGTCATATTATTTTATTTACAATAATACAGATGTATAGGGATAATACGAATTACATTTTTTTAACCCTAATTGAGATTATCGTAGCAAAATTTTATTAAACATTATTATATAAAATACGAATTTATGTAATACCTACAGAGAATTTACTCAACAACACATACCGTGTTGTTGAGTAATCTTATAATATATCTTATTATATATCTATAGGTATCTCTTATAATATAATAAAGCTTATTAAATTCGGTTGATTTTTGATTTGAAATAGGGCATGGCCGAAAACTACGTTTATTATAGTTATTATATTGAACACAAATTCTGAATTAATCGAATATTCATTCTGACATTTAAAATATTTTTTTAAACATTATTAATTATCACTAGGCGTAATCGCGTAACATTTTTATTGTAATAAAAATGTCAAAATATGTATTAAAAACGTAAAATATAACAAAAAAACCAGTATTTTACATTAATTTCTAATTCATAATTAATAAACAATAATTATCTATCTAATCATCTGCATCGTTATCTTCTTCGAAAAAATTGGATACAACGTACATTTGGAAATTTTCAAATTCGAATGTACTGCGGTTAGGTTAGATCTTACATTAAAATCGATTAAAAATAATAATAAAATTAAGGTCTTAAAATCGATTTGTAGTGACTCAAGGTGCATTCAACATCGACCGAGGTTAATGGGGAATATTTCATACTATAATATATTTCAGATTATGTTAATTCTAAATTATTTGACAAATTTTTATTCAGAAGAATATCTGTAATAAGTTTTTACCGAGTACCTATATAGCTAAATTTATTTTTTATTATAACTCCAGATCCTCCTTGAACTTTATTTAATTTATTTTCTGCATTTTTCACTATCGGAAGACTTTCAATTATTATTAGATTTGATGTTATTAATAAATTTAACTTTAACCAAAAAACAAAAAATTTGTAAACATTTATATGCTAAATGATTGTTTAGAAATATTCAGATTTCATTATAATAATTTTATTAAGTGCAAATAAAAACTGTAGAGGTAGATATGAAAATGCAAAACACTTAAAAATATATAAATATTTAAAAATATGTGTTTACATCAAAATAACTTGTGATAACTTATCACTGTTCGTTCAATATTAATTTATCTCATTAGATTTACAATGTTTAATTTTTTTATTTTATTTTTTAATACAGGAAAATATTTTATTATTTAATATAATCATTATTGTTTTGTTATCGGACGAATATTTATCGATGAATTTATTCCTCCTGATTTTTCCACCAGATTAATAAATAATAAATAATAATAAAAAAAAAAATATTTACCCTTATTATAACATAGCTGATATGGTTAGCAAAAGAATCAGGAAAATAAGCTCTTTATATGGTACGTTATCTTATTGGTATTTCAAAATTTTAGATAGATAAACAATAACAAAAATTTAGTTAATTTCCTGCTTTTTTCTTAACGTATACCTATATTTACCTTTGAAAATTCAAAATTTCTTAGTCATAATTATATTATAATTGTCAGATCTATAAGCGAGAGAAAAAAAACTTAACAGAATGTAATATAATATAATGATGTGCCTTGACACTTCGTTGGATAAAAAGGAAAATTTGTTTTGGTGATACCCTTTTACAGGTAACCGGCCATGCGCGACTGAAAACATTAATTATAATTTTATTTTTATGGAACGCAAAATAAGTTAAGATGAATATCTTATTTATTAAATTACGTATGGGTACTCGTCATACATTGTATAACCCGGGAAAAACGTATATTTTAACGCGACGGTAATTGCACGCGGGCAAAACATTCGTTCGTACTAAATGTATATTCCCAGGGTTGTTTACCCGATTCCAGTGCGTGAGTAAACGTGCATAAAATACGCGTTGTATGCATTTTCTTTGTATAGATACGAACCGGAAAACCACAGTGGTTTGTAAAATTTTCACGTTAATGCCTCCACATAAAACTATAAAAATAAACCATGGCGCCTTATCCAGCATAAATAAATAAAATAAAACATGACGCTATGAAATAATCAAAATATATTCAAAAATATTCCGGTATTTTTAGTCGTACGACAAAGTGCAGATCTTTTAAGAATTAAGGAGATAGAAACAAGTACCGCGTATGGTTTGGGAACCGCTGCAGCATCGCAGTACCTTTTATAGTGTAATATTATTATAATACTGCGTCTCACAGAACTCGGTACTTCATGTATTTGAATATTTCTTAGGATGCTGCTTATTAAAAATCTTATTCAATATTATACGATTGTATACAAATATTTTTAATGATATAATCAAAATACAAAAATTATTTTGTTGTATTGCATTTTATTTAATTGTAATTATTGTATAATATAATCGTATAGTATCAATGTACTCGTAAAGTTCGATACCCTTCATCCATCCTTTTCGGGAAGACTACGGAGTTGCGCGTTAAGGATCAAAAGAAAAAAATATGTACATATACATGTATCAAATATTCGTAGTGTTTCGGAAGCATACGATACACAATGTTATGTAAATTCTACTCTTGCGTTGGCATAATATACGGCGAAAGTGGATCACAATAATATACGTCGTTGTATTTAATCACTTGTTCCGTTCGCTCATGGCACATCATCATATATTATATATTCCTTACGATGCAAATGAATGTACGGCGGGTGAATAAAATACATAATATTATATATCGTTTATCCTTACTAAAATCAGCGTTTCGACATTTTTCTCCGGGCTACCTCATATAAATACGGTTATTTCCAAATCGCATGTGAAAATATGATATTATATAGTAGATATGTAAACGGTATAATTATCGGGCGAATCAGCGAATATCTTTTTTATAAAGCATATTTTTTATATTTAATTGAATATTATACTTATCGATTTACATCGAAAATCAAGCAAAAAACACAAGTAAATCAATACAATATATAGTATTCACCGTATCCATGTCGATTTATGCGTTCAAATGACCCGACCTGCTTTCTATGCTCACCTAAGTCGTTTTTAGAGATCTGGCGTCCGTGAGCTACGACTATTGTAGCGCCACTCCCTACACCTTTTTTCCACATTGAAATTATCACCATTTACACCAGTGGTTCCCAATCTCAGAAAAAAATTTTCTGTTCTATGCCCCTTTTGACTATTTTCAAAAATTTCATCTCTCCTATTCATTGCAAAATATTATCATATTTTTTTATATACTTTACAAATAATCTAAACAAAAGTCGTTTAGCGGCATCTGTATCAATATACCTGCACGATCACATCAACCGGTCAAATTATTAATTTTTTCTCTGCATTTTAAAGTACAAATATAAAATATATAATAATAAAAATTCTGTTATGTGATGACTCTCTAGCAATATTTACATGCCCCCTCCCGGTGGGGGCCTTAGGTTCGGAAACACTAGTCTACACCAAGACTCATTTCAAAAAATAATTTTAATATTTAACTTTAACTTTCACTTCTTATAATATTGTAGTTTTCGTAAAACAGAAAACATTTTTTTTTCCAATGTTCTCAATAATCATATGATATAATGTACATTAATACACATAATAATATATATTACATGTCATTTAATATATTTATTTAACCGGAAATGGGTACAATCGATTAAGTGAGTTTCAGTGTCAAACTGGCTCCAAAAGATTTGGTTATCAATCTCCATAAAGCCCTCAATTGCAAATTCTTTGGTTTATGTCAATCAACTTAAAAACCAGAATTATGTTTCAACGGTCGGTCATTTCGGACCACTGTATGTTGGCTAGAGTTTACTTTCTAATCTTTAGAGTATAGATACTACCTAGATACTACCTATATCCTCCATATACATAATAAAATATTTCATATTTTCTTCTATTCTATTCTATTATTTTCGGTATTATTATATCTATGGTATATTCTATTAGCTTATTAAGTATTTTCATTTTAAGTAAATTATAGTATATTAATAAAATTATAAAAACAAAAAATGTTATTAGTCTTTAATTATTCTTATATCATACTTGAATAGTGCAACAGTGTTTATAATTAATTTAACTAATACGATAAGTAGTTTAGTAATGACGGCCTTGTTCGAGAACCTATTCAGATTGGAGCAAACCACGAATGAAAAATTCATATATCTACACCCACAGCTAGATCGATTTTATTAATGTAGAACCCCAAAGATCATAGTGCGAAGTGTACCTGCCAATGGCGTTGTGAAGGAATTTGTAATACTCTAATTTGCAGGTGCTGTTAAAATACACAATAAACAATAAATATATATTTATAAACTGTAAACCATAAAATATGCATACCTTCGAATATTTCCTGGCATATTTACGAAAGAAATGAGGTGGGTAAAAATTATATATCATTGTGTATTGTTATTAATAAATGTTCACCACACAATTTGTACCGGGTATAAAATATTTTTAAATATAATAGTAAAATTTACGATAAATCATCGATCCTTGTTGGCAGATCCTGTTTCACATTTTTTTTTTTATTATTATTCAGTTGTTTTCCTTCCCGTTCTATTTGTCTATTTTTAACAGCCACTACAAGATTAGCAATCTCATAATAAATTATGCAGTATTATGAAACATTTATAATTTAATTACGCATAAATGCATAATAATATACCAATGTTGCAAGTGCAATAATATTTTTATTTTTATTTTTTATATTAAAGTGCTTCAGTGCAATAATATAATTATAATTATATCTTATAGTATATTTTATACCTAATATTAATATTATTTTATACTTTGAGTGCATTTTTTTTTGTAGGTGATCTTAGACAATGCTTTCCAAGTATCTATAAAATTATGGTTTCACGTACTTAACAAATACTTCAAGGGTAAAACATTTATTTTAAATTTTTATATTTTTTTTTTTTTAATTGTAGAGCATAACTTATAGCCAGCATGTTAATTTTTATACATTATACGACTTAATAATTTATATGACTAACTTGTTATAATATCTAAGGATCTCTTTTTTTTCTTTCTTGTTGTATAGTTTAATAATTAGTGTAAAATAGAATTTTTCAAATTTACATTATTTTTTTTATTTATGTTCAGATTTTTTTTTGTATTCTAAATATATTATCAAATTTTAAATAACAACTCACCCGTATACGGCTCTGTGCAACACGAGTAGTATTCTTCGTTCCGGATCGCGGGCACTTCTAGTAAGTCCCATTCGACAGACAAGTAGAATTCACTGAGATCGATGCCAACGTCCACGCGGTTTCTACCTTGCGACTGGTCAATATGCCGCAAGTCTACCTGTAGGTATACAAACATACAATATATGTATTTATTTATTTTTTACCACGGAAAAGTCGTGTTAAAAATATTGGGTTGAATTTGAATGGTAAGCATGTGACCCGCTCATTCACCAACAACTTTGTCCGTACACTTAAACAATTTTATCTTCGTGAAAAACTCAACGATTGTTGGAAATATTTTATTATTATTATTATTATTATTATTTTCCTACATTCTAGAAAAGTCATGACCAAGTATAAACGCGCAGTGTACTGGTGCTTTCAAGTTTCGACAGCTTAATTTTATCTACACGAATTTTGGATACGATTAGGAAAAGATAAGTCATGTTTTGATATGATAATAATATAGCAAGATAATTTAAAACAATATGTAAACAATATATTATAGAGCAGATTTATATAAGGTAATGTGAGAGTATATATTTATCCAACTATAGTTTCTCCCAATTCGGGACCCTGCAGTTTAGTACTATAATGAGCTTTAACGCTAGCTAATAAACTTAAAAATTTTGATTTAATTTTGATTCTCTCTTAGAATTAAAAATTAAAATATTGTATGAAAAACAATTGTAATTTATAGTTTATAGTTTTGATTATTTATTTTTGTTACTCTGTATAATTAATTTTGTTATGTATGCTTAAATTATTTTATTTATGTACTTCCTAATTATTTCTGTACTCTATGCTCATTGGGCGTTTACTAATAAAATAATAATAATATGTCGTTCGACATAATAAAGTGACCCATAAGGTTACATACTCTATATCTATATGTGGATGTGTATTTGAATACCGACTTTATATACAAATAAGTTTGACCTGCTAGATTTGTAATGAGATAGACGGATGTAATTCTTACCAAACCGTCAAACTTACAAGGGCATGCAGGAGTCAACCCAAACCTCGTCCTGAAACCGCAAAGTTAGGATAGGTCCAGGTGGCGAAACACCCGTATAGATGTGATTTGTTTTATTTAACCATATGCTGGGGAGTACCTGAAGTCCGTTGTAAGTCCACGACCCGAACATCATGTAACAGTTTTGCTCATCGAATGGGAAGTACAACACGTTAATCTCACAATACGATTTGTAAATGGCCGGTGGCGTCCACAAGACTTCTCCGGTGTACTTGAGCACTGCTTTTGTCATCAGGGTCACTTCGTAATTTCCGTCGGCGCTGTAAAAGTTTACGCGAATTGTTATACTATTTAAATCGTATTATACATATTGTACTTATAATATGTACATATTATTATGTTATGTTCCGTTGGTTTCGCAATACCGTCTGTTAATAAGTGCTCCGTCGGTTTTACGAGCTACACCGTATGCGTACCTATATGTGTAAAAATGATAAAAATCATCCTGCGCGACACGGTGCACCGCACGCGGTTGTTGCTCAATATTACGATACATAGGTAATAGGTATTCTTCGTCTAAGTTTTTATGCGCGTCTATATTTATTCTTTTTTTTTTTTTATTTGTTACGTCCACACAATGCGGATTCGCAGATAATTAGCTATAGTTACAGTACAACAGTGAAACGGCTTGATTTTATAGCTCTAAAACACGTTGTCGGCAATCCTCATTATCGTTATAATATCGCACACGGATATTAGTACGCGATGTTCGGAACATTCCTGATAACCATCGTTGCACCCCGTGTTTTCGTTTCTATTTTACTATGAGAATTCAAACGGATTCCGGTTATTATTTGTAAATGCGTTCAAATTGAACTAAATAAGTGTGCGTTTCACGATGTAAATGTTGAACGTTTGACGGTTCGAAAATCTTTGGGCCGGAATATAATGTTTACGTTACGGGTCACGGATTGCACGGATTATAATATACCATCAGTAATAGTGCTTATATTCACATGGAAATATTATTATAAACGATATGTGAGATAAAATGCAATAGATTATAACATCGCGTATGTACTTGTAGGCATGGGCGTACAACTGCCGCGCGTAATATTCCAATTCAGTTGTTTACAATATACTCGTATTCGAATTTTACCCATAGTACACATATTATGATAGTTTGATGATATGAAAATATTTATATGGGAATAAATTTATTTAATTCAGTGCGACGGCGAAATAAATTTCTCTATCTTTGTAATTCATAGTGTAACAAAAATAAATCCAAGGGCAAACGCGTGCGTGTATAAAACATCGCGACGACAACAAAAACAATAGAAAACATTGTAATAATAATATTATATTATGTATGTTGTTTCATCGTAAATAGTAATAATATATTATAAAATATATGATCTCGGATGAAAGTAGATACTTTTTGCGGAATTCCTACCGAAAATACCACACACATACACGACTACACTACAATGTGTCAATTAAACAACAATTATTTAAACCACCCACGATCGGTCGTAATTCGTTGGCAACAATCGCGGTCTGTTTTCACACGCGATAAAACCGAAATGATTTGTGAAGGGCGAGGATTATTAAAATAATAATTATAACGAGAGTATGTGATGGTGCAGCGTTATTTTTAATACACGTATTTTCGCGCCACGACTATTGTCCTCGTTAGCAAGCTGCAGCTGTACGAGCCGTACTAACGTTTATCAAGCTCGCATATTATTTGTAAATTTATTCGAATAATATTTTAAATAATAAATTTACTTGTTGAACAGAACAATGTCCGGCAACCATATATGATCGGAAGGCACGTACAACACTTCCAAGCCGCCGTAGTCTTTAGGATTCCATTTCAGATTACAGTCGAACCATTTCTGGACCAGCCAAACGCTTGTCGTCATCACTTGACTCTTGAGATTCTGTAGTGTAAAAAAATTAAAAAAAACCGAAACTAGACCTTTAGACACACTTGAGTGACTGAACGTACATATACATCGGTGTACGTCGAGATACTGTGTAGTGTGTTTAGAAGATAAAAATAAAAAAGTAAATACTGATGATCACCATTTCGGTAAGCTGAGTAAGCTTTAGACCAATCCATACTGTTAAGTTCTCCGAATGGTTTTGCACGGGTCTGATAAGCCGATTGTAGTTGCTCAATAGGTCGTCGAATAAATGCTTTTTGTAAGGGTTGCCTTCGAATTTTGTGTCTGTAAACGGTAACCCATATCATATTATTGTCGGGTAAAATAATTTAAAAACTAATTATCAAATCACACTTCTGCTGCAAAATAAATTTATAAATAGGTATTTACACATCATGAATTAAAAACACTTCATATGAATCAATATACACGGTCTTATTGGGTTATGATAAACAGTTTCAAGAAATAATTTAAAATAATTGTTCAAGTATCTATCAGCCGTCAAATTATAACTACAATGCAGATACATGATATGTATAATTATAATGGAGCAATGTTTATGAATACTATCAATTCTAATCCGGGTGAGATAAAAATATTTGAATCGAAGAAAAAGTGTTTAAACATTTCTGTTAAAATTATAATGATTTTGTAAATATCGATTAGTTTACGGTTAAATGATTTATGAATTGAGTCCGTACTATAGTTAAAAAATTGTCAGTAATAAAATATGTAAAAATTATGAATAAATAGTATCAAAAAAATGTATAGGTTTCTTCTTCATTTTTTTTTTTTTATAATCTTATGAAAAGTACCATACGATAATGATTTTACGTATAATATTACGTACCTAAACCTACTAATGAATTTTACTTACCTTCAAGAAATGAAACCGAATCAAAATAGATTTAAAGAAGAACGAACAGTCGGGGATGACCGAAAAGAAAATTGTGTAAATAAATATTTGTGTGAAAATTATTAAAGAATGATATAGTTCGTAAAAAAACAACCTATATAAGAAAATATAAATATTACATTTTAAAAAAGAGGCAGAGGTTCACGATGTTCACGTTTTATATAAAATAGGTCAATAAAATGAAATCGCAATGATTTCCTACAAATAATAAACGATCGCGAAAATTTTTCGAAAAAATCGAGGTATGTACCATTATTAAAACCGTTTGTATTCAAGGCGAAAGAAGTAAAAAAACCGAGCAAACACATCGTTGAGTTCCGACCTCCGTAGTCCGTGTAATAATGATGTTATTGTTGAATATTTTGTCAGTACACGTGCCATCGAGGTTCTTCACCTACAGTATATTATATAATATAATATATCTTATACTACAAATAATATACCCATACATATAACAAAGTGATTGGCGAGGTACGGTTTCACTGTCCCTCGGAAAGTCGGAAATGACTATCGATTTTTTGTTGTAAGCAAAAAAAAAAAAAAAAACACTTATTACGTAATAATGTTTTACTTTCGTATGTATATGTATCATAAAGTGTGGCTAGATTATACCGTCTCGTCCGAATACCTTTTTACAGACGTTTTAACGACACGCGTCATACACTACTTGTGCATGGTACATAAATGAGGGTGTGTGCCATACAACAAATTTCAATCACACGCTCATTTCAATATCGTATCAGAGGCGCCGAACCGACACAATTATTATAAAGTGAAACAGCAGCTTCAAATCTTAAACAGGGGCAAAAGAATACAAAGTACTACATTTTTCCTATTCATAATAGGTATGATCTTTATCTTGACAATCTAATATTCTAACAAAGGAAATACGTCAATAAGAATTCAACGTTTGAAAATCCAATTGAACGCTCGTGATTAACGCGAAGATCACCCACCACAAGCAAAAATTAGAAATTGTTAGTGTTTCATAATGGTGATGTTATATTTATTTTTGATGTAGCCCTTGCGGCCTATATTGGTGTTAAAAATGTTAGCCCTCCTAAAATTTATATGGATTTTCACCTATGTCGCGTACTTTCTTCTTAAAAAAGTATTACGCCATTTCTTAAGAATATTATAGGATAGAAATAAATATTTTATCATTACATTTATATTTATAATATATTTATCTTTATTAAATTAAACTATAATTATGGATATTAAGATACGTAAATGTTGTAATAGAGTAAACAAAATGGATTTACTAGTTATCATATTATCAAAACATTTAAATTTTATTATATTAGGTCTCCGGTAAGCTTAGTACTCGTTTATGTATGAATAAAAGTCGCTATTAATTGTTTGAAAAAATGAATTAGATAGATCTGTGTATAAAATAATAATATAAATAGCCACATTTTAGAAACATATGATGATGGGAGTTGGTGAAAAAGTAAAGAAGCCATCTTCAGATCAATTAAATATCCCCCCCCCTTGACAAAATCCGAAGTACGCCATTAGTCGGTAAAATACTTATTTTAGAACATTTCATCCGCGCATTTTGCAGCGAATTTTGCGGAACTTATGCTGATAACACCCCCTATTGGGAGACATTTTCTCGGACAGCTATAGTATATACTGAAATTATATATTATACCACAATATACGTTGTATATTTCGTATGAAACGTGAACTATATACTTCGTTCTAAACCGTCCGTTGTCATTGAATTAACGAGATACCCTATAGTTAATATATAGGTATATATTATATAGACACTCGTTTGCTCTAAAAAATAAAAATCGTAATCGTTAATAAGGACACGCGAAAAAGAAAATTACATATATGCCGCAAATATGTTTAATCATGGCCGACTACACTATGCGTGTAAAAAATAAGGGTTAAGTAAAGAAAATCGGATTGTCGAGTGAATTTTTATTATATACCTAATATATCTATATGTTTGCGTCACCCTCACATCTGCACTGCTGAGACTTGAACCACAATAGTGACACTTGCCGAGCACGGGGAAGTGTAACTATATTACATTTATTTTCCCTGGGCGACTTGGGGAAGTAAAAAAAAGACGCCTAAAAAGAGAATGTGAAAGGCCACGTGCACCGCGCAGTACAGTTTTCGAGTAAATATCAACTGCAGCGTGGTGCATACGTTCCAACTATTCGAGTCGGGTGTGGTTATGTCGGTTCGCATACATTTTTTTCGTGCGTTTAAACTGAATCACGCGAGATTGCGGGTGTTCTAAAAAAAATAGTATAGTTTAATGAGGGGAAAAAAAGTTCACGCCACCATCCTCACTGAATATGCACGTATTGTTATATATAAACATAACGACATTGTTATTACGATACTCACTGTTTAGCGCAAAATCGCAGTAGCAGAGCGGCAACAACAGTAACGGCAGGAGGAAGATTAGCTTCATTTCGCATGAGGGTTCGAGAAAAAGTTGCAGTGGTCAAACAATCCGTATCACTCCGATTACGATATTCGCCGAAGACTATATACTTATACGCACAAATGCACAATACATAATAATGTTATAATATAGTTGTGGGTATTCACTCTCGCGTTCCGTACCCGTCAGCTGGTAGCGCTTTTCGCACGAGTCGCTAAAAATCAATAACCACGCCCTCGCCGCAGCTTCCACCTCGACTTTTCCGGGGAAATTCGCACAAACCCCATAGCGACATTCTGTCATCTGTATACAAGTACGTATAATATACACACTAAACGCAGTTTTTCCACGTCTAAGTTAGGAATAATATATGTGGTATTACTGTATTATGCCTTCTAAGTTCTAAGTTCCATCATACTAACCTCTAACCGTTCGAGTAACGGATTTAAAATCATTTTTCTTCATTGTTCGCAAAATCGCAACGACGGTTTTAACATTGCTATAACCTATAAGACTATTTTTCGTCTTGGATAATATACCTGCACTGATCGTTATTACCGTGTTTTCACCATGTACCGAAAAATGACATTGATAAACGTTATCAAAACGTTAATAAAATTATGTGTCTACGTTTCTTCATTGATCATAGAATACCGAAAATAGATATTATTTTCGGTATTGATTATATATTATATAATCAATGGTTTCTTATAGACGTTAAATGCGACTACTGTTGAAAAGTAAAGAAAATCGAATGCATATAAATATGGATATAGGTAGTCGCAACTTGTTTACATTATAATATATTGCACATTTGCACCCCTTATAGAACAAAACTGCCACAACTCAAAATTTATAGTTTTGAATAGAAGCGATCTGAAGTTTAAATCACAAGTATTTAAAAGAAGTTTTCACCAATGCGTTTAAAACTAAAAACTTAAATACATGCAAACATACTTTACAATATGACATTTTCAAATATAATGAAATACTCTCTTATACCCAAAAAGTCAGACTTATGACCTCTTACAATTTTTTAAGTATATGCAAGATTGACATATTTTGAGATCTTTTTGTATTGCATACAGAAAATACAATTTTGAACTTTAAAGTACTAATAAACAATAAAATATTATTAATTATTAGTTGTTTAAAATTTGGTTAAAATTGTTGTATTGTAATTAATTATAAGATTACACGAATTAAAAAATGTAATACTGCCACAACTCTAAATATTGCTATTTTGCACCCAACATATCACGGGATAAAAAATAGTTTTTATTTAGCGTAAGATCGCCACAAATCAAAATAAGGCAGTCTTAAACTTGGACTCCAGTGATTAATCGAATAAATTAAAATATGTGTACTGTCATAAAGTAAATATGGTTATTTTGCTTCGAAAATCAGCTTACAGTTAAATAATTCAATACTGGCATTTATTTTTAGTGGCTAAATGAAATATTATACTGAATGTAGTGTTCTTGCATTTTTTAGAGGTATTTTTTTACTATTTGTATTGATGAATTTTGAGTTATGGCAGTCTTGTTCTAGAGGTACAATTTATACGCAATCATCGACTACTCTCTTAATAATTATACACTAGTATGTTTGGTACACAATTGCACAATTGAAAACGGTTTGTTGAAATATATGAATGTTCGACCGTACCTATATACAGATCATATAAAAATGATTATATTTATTTTTACAATTCCATGTAGAACACGGCGCATATTGCTTAATATTATTATTTTTCATAATATTTTAACAGTAGGTACTTACCAGGTAAAGTGATCACTCGTGTCCATTACACGCATGTTGGCCATCGTTCTATAAATATATATTTTTATGTACCCCGTATCTATTATAGTGCAGTTCAACACATATGGACGTAAACATCGAAACATGACAGTGGTCTCGCTGAATAGAAAACCTGATATACCAGAAATACCGGTGCAATGAAAAATTGAAAATTCTATACGAACAATAATATTATACATACATTGCATGTACCGAAATGTACACGTGCGTATAAAATGTTATTTACATACATGTATATTATTTGAAATCTCGTTTCTACAGGTCAAACCCTTTTAGGTAAGACTTTAAAAGCCTTGACGTACCAGCCGCCTTTTTTGTAATTTATTTATTTATACACCATCTGCAGATGTATATTATAATATAGATATAATATATATAATATAGTATACGTTTTCTGTCCGTGGTCCATGTCCGACTTTTTAACACAGTTAGAAACATCAATAGGTCCTAATCCGTGATATAATTTCGCACAACTTTTTGTAGATATTATTACATTATTTCAGTACAATAAAATCGCATAATTTAACACGACAGTAAGACTTCGAGTAGTATATTACGTTGTGTACGCAACAAAATGCACGGGAAGTCTTGGAGCATTACAATAATTATGTATTGTTTATTGAAATCATATATTTTTTTTCAACGTCTGGCGGCATTTTGTAAATAAAAATACATAAATGTTGGTAAATATTAACGATAACAGTTAAAATATATAAAAACAATATGAAGTTAAATTGAAAGGCACATAAATAAACAAATATAATTAATATATATATATTTTCGTATAAAATTATAATAATATGATTTGCATATGATTTCATTCTCGGAATACGTTGAAACCATAATACTTTAGACGAGATGGAAAAGTTATTTTCAAGTTTTATGCGGTTCAGCTACCTCAGCTAAAGACACATTGACAAAATCAGATTTAGTAAAATATTATATACATTTATCGGTGGTATTACCAGAATTTGATATGATAAATTAATTTTAATGTCATCTCATCATAATGTTATAGTTATCATTCCATTCGACTGTTCAGTTGATTTGCCCAATGCATTGTATCGTACAACATACGTATGGGCAAAGATGGGCATGACCTAGTTAAAAGGCTAATGATTTTAAAAACTTTTAAACTCTGTTCGCGTTTTTCATATTATAAAAGAAGCACGAGTGGTTGATGAATACTTGTGCAAAACGGTAAATACAATTATAATGCTTAGAAATAAAGAACATGACAAAATTATTTGTACTTATGTATAATATTATTAATAATATTTTGTTACCCAGGTGCGAGTGTTGAAGTTCTGACTAAAATAATAAACCTAATTTCAATTTTAATTATATAAAAGTGGTTGTTAGCAGCAAAATAAAGATAATAATAATAATAATAATAATGATAGAATGAAAAAATATATGTGTTCTACGCGCTACGAACGAAACTTATTTTATTATCATAATGTTCACTTTATTAAAACAAAAGTAAATTTACGTTTCTGAGAGTAGGAGGGAGGAGTGTTTTATACGCTGCGCTCCAAATCCGGTGCAGTGTAATAAAATGCAAAAAAAATTGTATATTTTATTTAGTTGATACTAATAACGATTATAATACGGCAATGTTAACACGCGCGTGTTAATATTTACAAAATAATTTACAAAGATATTACTAAAATAGAAAGAGCGTAAAAACGACAGCGATATTTCACTTGGATTTTAAAATTTTAGTCGCTGACATTTAAAATAAATGAAAAAGTCAACATTTAACAAATATATTATGCTGTACGTACAACTCAATGGAAACACGAGACGGTCAGGTTGATATAATATTAAATAATATAATATTATACTATAATATTATTCAGTTTTAGATTTTACCTATTTCGATTTGAACGCTACCATTTTCGTATAAATAAATACATATATATTTACACTACCACTGTGTTGGTCATCATTTTGTTATAAATAAATTATCTATACCGTTTTGAATATAACAAAAAGCGAATAATAATCCCAAACACAATAAAACCTAACCAAAAATGTTTTATTTGTAAAAAATGGTCTTTTACGTGTGCTCACAAAGTCACAATACCTTTAAGCTTGAGTTAAGCGTATATTCAACGATGTTTGAAAATAAATCCGAACGGATACCGGCAAAAATATTATTTCTTCACTTATATTTTTTCATAATAATGTTTTTCCTCGAACAGCAACACTGATTTATCGTTTGAAATTTTTCATTTCTCAAAAATAACTCGGTAGTTATTGCGTTTTATCGTTTACTCATTATTATTATGGTGTCGCAACAGAGAATGTACTATTCCGGTATTTGGTTGGTGCGAAGTAGATTTTTCGCTGGCATAGGGAGGAGGCTGTTACTCGATCTGCACTAATTAACGAAACGCGAAAAGTCAAAAGTTAGACGAACACGCGGAACGCGGTGGTGCGCCAAAATTGAAAAACGTCTAAAAAGAAACCGTTTCGATTTGAATTTGCGAAGTGAACGTGGTGCGCGCCACTCTACAGGTGGGGTTTTTCTCCGTCAAATCGATTTGCCGCAACGGACAAATAATAATTAATACTAATTTAATATTATCCTTAGAGAAACACATTAATTATGCGTTATAATTTCGCATCCTCCGATGTGTTATACGCGGCGGTGACAGTGTCTCTCTCGCGTACATCGTCGCAGAGCTTACAGAATTATTTCGGATTTGTACGTTTGCCAACGCAATTTCTCTATCTCCCTCACTCTATCTCTTTTCAGAGAATGAAACTAAACACAACACAGAAAAAAAAAATGCACACACAATGGATAAGAGCATATTACATTGTATATAACATATATATACTTTATACATACGTGTCTCGTATGATGTAATATACTAGCAATAATAACCTATTAAATAATAACTATTTTTATACGGCCTTATGCGTGTGCAACACACGTATAATAATATATAATAAAATACAAAATATATGCCCTCACATTATAATTTATAAACACCCAACAACAACTGCTTTTGCCGGTTTAATTGGTTGTAAGAGTGGAAGATAAATAAATATTATCAAATGGACTACCGCTGAGACGCTAAACTTGCGTTTGTCTCGACTACGTTTGAGCTATGTGTATGTTATGTACGAACTACTGTAATATAATTATAATAATATTTAATACTGTACGAGAGATAATCAAATATTATTTATTCGAATAAATTCAAGCGATTATTATTACAATTACTACGCGTTGTGGGGGGGGGAAGAATCCAGACAAAAAAAAACCCTACAGCACACTACAAAATCCAGGACAACGTTAATCGGAATTCGGAGGCATACTGAGGTACCAAAACTTTGGTGCTTTCTATTTTACATAGGTGTTCTGGGGACATGGGGTACAGCCCGTAGAATTGAAAAATTATATCAAACTTCAATGCTATAACTCTTTTTACGAAAGCTTTATATTATTATAACGTGACGAACTTTAAAATAAACTTTTATCATTTGTACGGTAGTCATATAAGGGTCGATGATAAAAGCGGCACAGTATTAGTTGTTCTAATTGATTTTTTTTATTATCCATGTATACCACATAGCCACATAGGTACACATTACACGCATTACTCATACACAGAACTAACAAACTACGCGCGCCATATCGTATTACAATAATATTAAACGTCTACAAGTTTATATTAGGATATTTTTTTTTAACTATCCACGTTTTCCTTGAAATCCTGAGACTCCTCCTTAATGGAATTTCTTATCGAGAACTCTGTGGAATAAATATGTATGGTTTTTATCGGACAACATTTGATTTTACAGGAAGTAACGTGTCATGTGATGAGTTTTTATCGTGTTTGCCGCCTTTAAGACTAGCTTTTGTTTATTGTTTAAAAAATTAGCGTAATTCGATCATACAATAAAATATATCTATATCTATATATATATATATACATACATATATATATATATATATATATAATATATATATACGAGTAGAATATCATAGTCATTTTGAAGAGATTGTAGAATCATACGTAGAGCTATTGCGAATAGGTAGAAACATGTGTGAGTAATAATTAATAAAAAAAGCTATTGCAGCATATCAACAACGATAAAACAATATGTCTTTAGTTTATCGCATTTTTCACTTATACCCTTTACAGCCACAGTCTACAGTGGTGCGTACTTGAGTAGTACCAACTAGATTCACTTTCCTTACAGAAAAGTTGGTATATAAGGATTGCGAGGTAATTTTACTGCTCCAAACCGTGGCATCAGACACAAAAATAAAAATAAATAAATAAAAAATAAAAAACACATACATACTCGTGCATCATTGTAAAATCAATACATTTATAACTCCGTTAAGAATCTAAAATATAGTATATACCGCATGTCCGCATCTTATTCTTGAAAGTTAGAACAAAATAATATGTCGTTATTGTGGTTTGTATAAGAGATAATACTAATATAATGTATAACATAACGTTTCCAATGTTTTTTTTTAACATTTAAGTACGTTTACGTATTGGCTCTCGTTCAATATTATATATTCGTTTGAAAATTAGAGTATACAGTTAAAATGATTAGTGTACTGTACTAATTGTTCATTATATATTTTTTGTCTCTACATACACTCTTGATTCCTTGTTCTATTGTTTTAACGGTATATCATTTAACAAGTTGAGTTTTATTTTCAACAAGAAAAAATTATTATAGAGGTACTAGTGTACTGCATGTATAATTGGTCTTTTTTTTTTAAATCCTCTTTGTCGTTGTCTACTGCCGGCAATGGTGTCGTAAAAGCTTTAATTAAATCTTGGCTACAAACGTTTGTAATATTATAATTGGTATAGTTAATCTCGATTGTTGTAATATATTTTCGTTGATTTTTACTCCTCACAACGGTGGTTTGCCAACACCGGATTCTCCGAATACATTATGATGTACAAAACAATACGTGGTAGTGATGACTATAATATGGTATATCGTTTTTTATTTGTTTTTATTAAATATTTTATTAATTAATCTTATTTACAACAAAACATGTTACAAATTTAAAGAAATTTACATTATCTTAGTACCTTACACTATTAGTGATATCAATCATTTATATTTCTTGGAAGAATGTTCTAGATAGAAATAATAATAGAATATTTAATATATATATATATATAT
>JAIPRK010001113.1:0-94494 GCA_025469195.1 Chaitophorus viminalis
TATATATATATATATATATATATTATTATATTGTATTGACAAATAATAATTTGATAAGAAACATTAGACATAGAATACACGTAGACATATTTCCATGAGAATATTATCTTCAACCGTTGAAATTCAACGGCTGCAACGGTGACATCGGCACACCTTGATTCGAAACACGTTATATACCGCGAAACAACATTTTGCAATAGACAATATAAGTAGTTTTACTATATTTATGCTTTTTACGTAATAAAAATTTAATATTTTAATTTTCTATTTAATATTTGTGTCTTTGTAATAAAATAAGTGTTTGTACGTTTGTAGTTTTATACGTTATAACTATAACTAATTACAGAAACACGCAAAATTGTTTTTACACTGTAAAAACGTCGTATAAGAATTTGAACAATGAACTGGCAAATCTATCATAGGTAATACTAGCTAAATATTGGTGTAACAAATCAAAAAATACATAATAGTAAAATAAAACAAAAATTTAAAAATCGTTAAAACTCATAAAAATAAATATAAAATTAATGAACTATATTATAGATAGGTACCTTATTAAGCTCGTGACAATCATGTTTATTTAATGGAATATGTTCAAGTATATTGTTGAATTAAAAGATTGTTATTTTTTAAAAATTTGGATGATTAGAATTATGTGATATTATAGCTTCAGTTTGTGTGGGTTTAATAATATAATGTTTATTATCGCTTATCCCTAAATTATAATTTATAGTAATTGCACTCACTACACGGCTAGCAGGTTATTATATGTACTTTGAAACCACATAATGAATGATGTGTTTATATTCTGGGAATAGAGTTTTAAAGTTGCCTGATACTTTATGTTTTATGAGTTTTAAGGCCTATTTACACATTACCGGTCCGTGTCCGTTCAGTATCAGTACTGTCCGTTCCGTGTCCGACGTTTTAAATTTGTTTACATGTAATGCAATGGTGATGTTTACACATATCCGTCCCGTGGTCGTTCAGTATCAGTGCTTTCCGGTTCCGTATTTTTAGATTTGTCGGAGACAATGTTTTTGTGAATTTCACTGATACGGATATGGTTAAATATTTAATATTTAATTTAATTTAATATTACCTATATTAAAAATAGTACGATTTTTAAAAAAGTAATAAAAATCAAATATTGTGGCTAGGACGCTAGGTAAGTATGTGTACTAATAATAATGATAAAAAAATCATATAAATGGTTCGTACTCATATAGAGACGACACTGAACGGACACGGACAACGGATATGAAACGGCAAAGTGTAAATCTCAAGTACTGAAACGGAACGGACGACACTGATACTGGATGGATATGGACCGGTAATGTATAAATAGACCTTAAATTATTAATCAGTGGTGTATTGGGGCGTATACGGGGGTATACGGCATATACTCACTTTTCTAGTTTTTTTTTTTAGCGTATACTCTTTAAATGTACGATGGTACGGGTGTATACGGCCGTAAGGCCCCGTATGTCTAGTGGAATATTCAGTGACAAAAAAAAAAAAATTTATAGAATATAATATTACTTGTAATTTTTAATTTTCAGATAGTAGATATCAGGCGATAAACAAAACAATATTTTAAGAACCAAAGACTTAACCAATAATAAAAATACCCAATATCTGATGTCTATTTTTAACTTGTCATGTTCATAGTTTCGTATAATGTATTCTGTGTAATAATAAGTGTGTGTGTGTGAGTGGGTATGATTATAATATACATTATATTAAAATACCTATATTTATATCCTTCGTTTTTTGACTATTTATTGATAACAATGTCTATAAAAATAATTTATAATGTTTGAATTTTAGAATAATAATTATTATCGTCTAAAATCACTTTCCATTCTTATTACGACATGTTCTTCAGTAAAAGTGATAAACCAGTGATGATATATTATAATATTATTTTCACTTATATTTTAATTATAATTTATTTATTAGCACTTTAGTAGAGCCAATTTATTATTATTAAATACTAGAAGCTGCTACTGTCTACTGAGAAATATTTACGAATCGTAATTCGTAAACGTTGTTTACAATGGACAGATTTGTTATTAGAGTACCAAACTCCAAGGTAAGTGTTTTACGTTTTTAAAAATGCAAACATTATGACATAGGTATTTTATATAATTATTATTAAGATCTAACTAATTATAATTTATTAACTTGTAGCATTACAACAGCATTAAACAAAATTGTAACCGTGTGGGAATGATATCGAGTCCATATCTATCTCATTATATTAAAGCTTACTTAATGTCTTAATCAGCAACTGAATCAAATTTTGAAATTATTCCTATTAACCACACTCTTGAAGTTTTGATAACTTAGATTTTAGATTCTGAACGGAGTGATGGAATCTATTGATTTTACAATGATGTTTTTTTTTTTTTTTTTGTGCCAAATGACCACCTATTTGGGCAGTAAAAATGCTTTGATTTTCTTAAAAGGCAACTTTACTGAAAGGAAAGTGAATGTATAAGATATTTGGGCAAAAGTTAAACATTTTCAATACTTTTCAAAAGCGTAAGGAAAAACCATAAAAAAATTACGGATTACATGAATTTTTATGCAAAACCACATATTTGACAAAATAAATTCTTTTTTAATGTTGTTACTCAAAAATGAAAAACTGCAAATATTTGAAGTTTTCACCAAACATTTTTACTAGCGTTTTTTTTACATAGTTAAGTTTTCGAAGTATTTTGACTGATTGTAATTTATTTATAGACAATTGAAATTATAGATTTTTTAAATATTGATAAAATAAATTTGGCTGTCCAAAAATCTTGAACATTTAATACAAGGTTTATTATAAGTTGTGATTATCGCTTTTAATAAAAATTGAAAATATTTTACCACAAATTTTTTTATTAGCCCCTAAAATTCAAATTCTTATGAAATATATAAAAATTGCCATCATTTGTATGTTATTTTATAATTGAATATTTATAAGGTTTTTGGTATTTATACTTAAGGTTCAAAATTTTAACGCAAAGTTATCAATGAGTTTTTCTTCAAATAACAATAAAAAAAACTCTAACAGACTTATTAACGTCTGAGATTTAAAGTGTTACAAAAATGCATAAAATTAAAAATTAATTAAGAACGATTATTATCAAACAATTTTAAATATTTATTATTATTCAAAAGCATTTAAGCAGCAGAAACTTGAAACTTTTATTAGTTTTAGATTCTGAACGGAGTGATGGAATCTATTTTAGATTGGTATTTTCTGGAAACAAAAATCTTTATATAATACTATATTGATTTTAAAGCAATTTATAGGTAATTAAAATATTCGATTTTTTTAAGTTTTTTTTTTATAATTATTGAAAAAAAATTCACTAGAAAAAAATACTTGAAAATTTTATAGAAGATATCACAGAAGTTATTCTTACTGTCATTCAAATATTTTTTGAAATGTATAAGTATAAATAGCGCAATGATTTTTTATAAGCGTTTGAAAATTAAATATATTATATTATATTATATAATATAATAAATTACATATACCTAATACCCATTCTAAACATCTAAATTAACAAATCATCTCCATTCAGTATCGTTTTTCGTATGCAATAATGATACCCTAGCGTTGCATTCAGATTTAACAAATTTATTATAATGTTGTATCCTATGTACGAGGTGCACTCCACTTCCTATTTTTTTAATACATTTAGAATTATATATATATTATTTATATACTATATAAAATATAAAACTTTTCTCATTTTTTTTGAGTATATCTATCCAAATGTACAATTAATATTGCTACTGAATAGGTACAGACACAGAATATAATATTGTAAATTAAATTTTAAATTTTACTTAGTTAATACTAATATTTGTTTATATACCTACCTATATAGTACAAATTATTTCTTCTTTATCCTTTATTATGTTGGTACATCTTTATTATAAGTTATGATATATATATATATATATATATATATATATATAAATAAATAAATAAATTAAATAGGTACTCATTGGTCATTACTTCATTAGCCATTATCTATGCACTTATACAATATTCTTAAAACACAAAAATTTAAATAATTGATAGTCATTTGATGAACTTATATTAGTTTTTTCATTTCATTCACTGAATTATTAATAAGTAGAAATAAGTTATTAATAAGTTCGCTTATAGCATTATAACTAAATAATTTAATTCTGATATTTGTTTTATAACATTTGTATCAAATATATAAATATAAGTACATTATATGTAGGTATGTATAATATTTTCATATTAATAATTGATAACTTAGTGGCTACGATATAAAAGAATATATGTCACAGTTGTTTGAACTATTGAATTAAAGCCTGCGCGTTAAAGGGTTGGAAATAAAGTAAAATACATTTTGTAAAGGTCTCATTTATACAGGATGGAGGTAGGTAATACAAAAATATTTAATAAAAAATTTGAAATGAAATGAAAGCGTTTATTTTTTCCAAGAACGTGAACGTGAACACTGATTATTAGTGCTATAATATATTATTATTTACTCATAATTAAAAAACGAATTTTTAGGTTTTTACATATTATATATTTATTGGCTTTATGCAGCGTAACAATGATTAAAAATATGGACAATTTATCCATTACAGTGTTTGTAGGAAAAATTTATTTTGCATATTACAGCATTGATATCAATATTATAAAAGATGATTACCCCACCGGCCACCACCCACCCATAATTCTGACCGGGGCAAAGCTCCGGTCTTTTGCGTGTTCAAGCCGCCTCTGAGACTACACATAATAGACTTGACGGATTCGATCGTTGACTACACGTTATATTTAGTTGAAAGCACCATTATTATATAAACGACCATGTTGTTGTAGTAGTTGTAATGTAATTTGCATCAAGTGTGAAATTGTTTTATTAATTTATTTAAAAAAAATATATTAACTGTAAATAAGTTGTGTTCTAATATTATGATTTTTTTGTAACAATTTTATCCAAATAAATATAATATAATAGGTACTTACCAATATTATAATGGAACTCACTATATACAAACATTACTAGAATTATAAAATGTTGAAGTAGTAGTTGTAAAGTAATTTACACCAAGTGTAAAATTGTTTTATGTATACCTAAGGATAAAACGTTGAAATTAACCCTACTGTTAACTAAAAATCCTTTTAATATTATCAATACATTATTAATAAATTAATAAGTAAAGTAATTAAAATTGTAATTAATTGCATATTTTTAATAGATATATTTTTAGACATGTAAAGCAATGGGCTAAAATTCGTATTATTTTATTAAAAAAATTCTAAGTCTGTATGCATGTAAATTATTGGAGTAAAGCTTTTCTTACATTATGATACGAAATTTGAAGTACGTAAAAGTCTGAAAGTAATGGTAAAATATAATAATAATTTAAATTCAATTTTTTTCTGTGCAGCCAAGAAAATATCACGTAATGGTTTTTAAAATATTACGTGAACTGAAAAATATAAAACATTATAAAAACCAAAATTAATCATTTAATATCAATAATAATCTTGACATAAATTCAACAATTTAAAATAATAAAGAGACGTGCCAACAGCACGTAGTGTTCCCAAGCGGTGACCCATCCAAGTACTAACTACGCCCGAAGTTGTTTGACTTCAGTGATCGGATGAGAACTGGTGTATTTAACGTGGTATGGTCATTGGCAACAGGTATTATGAGTACAATTTTATTTGGAACAACGTCATATATTATGATTTTTTGTAACAATTTTAACTAAATAAATATAATATAATAGGTAGTAGGTACTAATATTATGACGGAACTCGCTATACACATTACTGGAATTATTAAATATAATTTGTACACACATAATTTTATAATCATACATAAACTCACTGACACTGGGTCTTAGTGAGTACAACGTTATTTATAATATGCTCTTCGTGTGGCCGTGTTAGTATTGTAGCTTATAAACACATGCGTATGGCAAAACGTAATTTATATTTTTATTTTACTATTCCATTGTTAGTTTTTAGTACAGTAAAAAAAAAAAGAACGGGTGGGCCTCGCTTGGCTGTACAGTTGGGGGTGGAGTGTATCTCGTTTATAGATAGGTCATTATTACAATGGATTTGTTAAATTTGAAGGCAATGATAGATATCATTGTATACGAATAACGATTCTGAATGGAGTTAATATTTTTGTCTAAAATGTGTATATAATAATATAGTATTTTATATTTAAATTGAATTATAATGCAATTTCGTAAACATTTAAATTTCAAACGGTTATAAATTTTTTTTTGTTTTGGTCCGGTAGAAATTTTTTTTATATATTTTTGAAGATTAGCTTACGGAAAAACTAGTGTTAAAATTTTGAACCTTAAGTATAAACAGAAAAAATTTTATGAATTTTCATCTACAAAAGAACTTGCAAAGTATAGTGCTTTTGACACATTTTATACAAATTTGAGCTTTATGAGCTTATAAAAAAAAATTTGAGTAAAACGATCACCGTTATTATCTATTGAAGATAAGTTAAGCTTATTATAAATCTTGTATTAAGTTTTCGAGAGTTTTTGGCCAGCCAATTAAATTTTATAGGTGTTTAAAAAAAAAAAAAATTACAAAAATCGAAAATTTAAATTGTCTATAAATAAGTCAAAATATGTCAAAACACTTTGAAAACTTAACCATTTATAGAGAACGCCAATATAAAGATTTACTGAAAATTTCATGTTGTTGCGGTTTTTCGTTTTTGAGTTAAGCATTTAAAAAAAATGTATTTTGTACAAACGTGATTTTACGTAAAATTTCCAGTTTTTTCGTAATTTTTTTATCGTTTTTTTCGATTTTTTCAAAAAGTATTAAAAAAGTTGGATTTTTGACTTGCCCAATGACCATCTACATTATTCACTTTCCTTTCAGAAAAGTTGCTGTTTAAGAAAATCGAAGCATTTTTACTGCCCCAAAACGTGATGACAGACACAAAAATAAAAAAAAATAAAAAATAAAAACACTCATCATTGTAAAACTAATAGATTCCATCACTCCGTTCAGAATCTAAAACGATTAGTTAAAGGTATATTAGTTTTTTTTACAAATGACAAATACAAAATATATTAATAATGTAATGTAAACTGAAATTATGAATGTAATATGGCGGAAGCACAGAGTTACAAAAGTATCCAAAACTATATTTTTTCTCTGTTAATTATTAATTTAAACGTAATTGTAATATATTTATACATATAATAAGGCATACAAAAAAATTGTACAAATAAGGATATAAAAAATTTCTAGTTCATAAATAATACATGTTAAAAATAAATAGAAAGTTAATGTGAGGTATTTACATAAACAATTTGTCTAACCGTAAGTATCAAGAATCCATTAATAGACAGATTTTTTAACTGTTAAACTATTTTGAACGACATTTATTTTTATTACAACAGGTAATAAATTATAATATGCAGGTTCATGATAATCAACGAATCTCTGTCCTATACATAATATAAGCTGTTGAGTTAATAAAAATTATCTGTAGGTATAATCGCTTATTACAAATACTAGTATGTTTAATCAGTATACTGTATAGTACCTAATGGTATATGGTATATTATACAATTGTATGCAGAGTTTGATAATATTGGGCTAATGTGAATGTGTAATAAAGACAATATTTGAAGTATGTATTTTTCATTGTATTTTTTTTTTTTTTTTGTGATCCACTTTTGATTATTATTAAATTTTATCTTTGTAATCTAAAAGTCTGCCACATGTTGGTAATTATTATTATTTTTTAGGGCGTTGTTCAAAATTGAGCTTTGCGTGCGTAAAAAACAAACAAAAAATTTCAAGGCGTTTCAATAATTTTGGAATGGATTCTACTCATGTCATACAATTCTTTTTAAATTTAATACACCGGTTAATTTATTTCAAGGATGTTCTGGGGTCTCTACGCCGTGTTTATATTGTTGCTATCGCGTCAGTTTCCTATTATCACAAATGTTCATCAATACATATTCATTCATCGAGCATTGTTGTTTCAACGAATGAACTTGAACTAATTATCTAAAGATTTTTAATTAATTACATTTTACAAGGTGTATTGAAATTGAATTTGTTATAAATTACAAAAAGTACAATTAATTTCTTAAGTTACTACCTACAAAGTTCAAAATTATTTCACTTTAACTTGAAATTTTGACAATATTATAGAGTTAAATGACACGTTATATTTTTAAATTTGCAAGTAAAACATAATAATAATAAAATAAATAAATTGTTAAATATATTACTATTTTTTATAGTACTACTATCTTATAAGTTACAATTTTATAAATCTTATAACTTATAACCCACGAAGCTTCAACAAGATAAAATTTTATTTTAAGAATTGAGGTAGCATAAAAATGATTAGTAGAAATTTGTGCCTACCTATTCAGAGGTTGTTACTTCTTTAAATGTATCCTGGTTCAAGAACAGTTTTAAATAACTATTACAAAAAAAATTCAAATAAAATATGTTTCAACTTCGATCAAACACTATTTTGGAATAAGCCAAATAACCTGATGAACTAACTTTTAAAATATTTGAAGCACAAAATACAGCAGGCCAGATTGTTGTGTAAACAATATACGAAAACAACATTTCCAACAGTGAACTGTGGATGGACACCAGAACGATGACTTCTACCGTATCCACTATAGTGCAGATATAGATCAACTATTTGAAAACGTCACTCTCTTAAAATAATTATTTAAGTTGTATAAAGTACCTACTATCTTCAATCCATCACCAGTTTTCATTAATCGGTTGTAAGTTGACCAAGTCACATTGTAATACTGTTCGCTGTGAGTACAGGTATATATGCACGTATTTAATCAATTATTATTGTTAAAAAAACAAATTTATTGAAATATGGATTTTATTAACGACATTCTGTGTGGACAATACCTAGTATTGTCAGGGCTTAAATTAGGAGATTCACAAGGTGATTCATTTAATCGTCTATCAGCGCTTTATAAGCGTTTTCGAAAAATTCACCGGAACGCTCAACTATTTGATCAAAATAATTGCCCTCACTGAATAAATCACTAATAAGTTATAAATGAATAATATATTTTTAAAATAAATTGTTTTTTTTTTACTAACAAATTACTTCTCATCGGTGGTCAGCCGTAACTGATAGTTCCAAGAAACAGTATAATATCACGAACGTAATAATTAATTCTTATAAGATACTGATTATTAATAACACCATAGCTGATTAGTAATTGCATGGGAAGGTGTATATTATAGAATTATAAAACGCTAAAAATAGTATAACCCCAATAATCCCACCTGCGTTTTTTTTTTTGCTACTTCTAAGCCTAAACAGGTGCTTTTAAATGTTCACACTGTGCAGAAATATATCACAAATCGTGGCCAAATACGGAATTGAAATCACAATATTATTATTACAGATAGGTAGGTAAATAGTAAATATATTTTTTATACTCGTGTTGTGTACACTGATGTTATTTGAACCAGTGACTTACATTCTATATCTCAATGGGTATTAATTATAATATATTATTATTATACATGTAATATATGTACTAGGTAGTTATTACTTATTTTACTGGAGTATAATGTATACTTTATACGTCTATATACTTTTGTCACGTAGGTACAAACGAGCAAAACACTTTATATAAAACGTTTTACATCAATTTTATATCGACAGGTAGCTCTAATATTTCACTTATTGTCTCGGTCTCAGTGACGTCTCACTTAATTTGATTTTTCCAAAAGAAACATACTTAATTTCTCAGAAACTTACAATTTCAACTCAAATATTGTTTGTATTGTGTGTGTAGTGAATATTAACAGCCGTGTACGCACGGTATTAAAATGTATACGCATCCAAGAATACTGTAGGAAGTTACATCGGATGATGTACAAAACAACATCACTTGCGAACAAGATCTCGTTGAAAACTGATGATTACTTACGACTTGCCTATTTACGACACATACGTGGAAATATCATTAACAAACAACCTTTTGTATTCAGTGGTTCACGATGCTGTTTATTCGTTCGTTGAGTAAGATCATTTTAATTGATTCACTACTTAAATACAAAAATACGAACCGATGATGATGTACACACGCTTATATTGTATATTATAGACTGTAGTTATATTGAGAAGAAACGTTTTTGAAGTTTGTTGTACCTATAATATAACACATATTTTTAAAAAAAATAATGGAATACTGCGTCCTGTTAAACGTTAAACGCCGAACAGTGAACAATGAACAGTAAACTTTGTTCCTGGCATAAATGCAAATTAAAGAATTCTAATTCAACAAACAATTTGAATTTTTAAAATAAATTTTATATATAGGTATATTATTTGAATATAAAGTGAATTAGTTATTTGTAAACATAAAATTACATTGAAGAAATTGAATTCTATAATATTATATATGACAGTACAAACTACAAATTATAATGCATAAGACATTATAAATAATTCATTTTTCATTTGTATTGTATTAACGGTAATAGCATATTATATTAATATATAAGTATAATATACTCTTTTACTACACTTATCTACACCTATCTGAAACTGAATACTTAGAAGGAAGGATATTAGTATATTACTAACAAAACCATATTATTTGTTTGAGCAAACATTTTCATACAAATACATAAAAGTTAAAAATTTTTTACTAAAATCCAAGTCGCATATATTCTCATATATTGTAAGATCTTACTTTACATTGTAAAATTTATATAATGTAATATTTATAGGTATGTTAAAATATAAAATACAACAGTTACCTACGTATTATTAGTCAACGTCCACCGCTGTGTAAAACTTAATAACCAAATCGAACAAAACATTTTATTTAAAAATATATCGACGACTGAACATTCATATAAATTACCCATACATATTTTTCATATATTATACAAGCTATTTCGAAGCTATTTTCTCGCTCTTTATTTTATTTTTTTGTTATTAAAAGCAATTATGTGATCTATCACAGAAAACACTGCTAAAAATCTCACCTATAAAACGTAAAGCGATCTCCATCGACCAGGACTTTTTCTTTCGTCATCATGGTTGTAAGATCTACGCAGGCTGACTTACTCCTGAGATGTCGTATGACTACAGACTATACCTAATGTATGTGTACTTAAACTTCGATCTGAAGCTGGTGTAATGCAAATCTTTGACCTGACAACGAAAGTTCGTAAATTGGCCTTCAATAATTTTATAACCATTCGCCCGTATCAGAATTTAGAAATACAGTGAGGGTCAACTGTAATGTTACAGTATCGTTCGTTCGTCGCATTTTCGTAAAAGATAATCATAAAATAAATTTCATATTTTAACCACTCTGGTTAGTTTATTTTGCTCTTCTTATCTTATAGCAAAAAAAAAAAAACAGATTAGAGTAGGTAAGCTATGGTTATAAAAACGATATGATTAACAACACAACTAACTATACAAACGCATAACAAAGATCCTTACCTTAATCCATATTTTAATATTACCTATACCTATATGAACGGTACGCTATAAATATTAGTGTAACCTTCTTGAACCATAGCTTTATCACTAAAAAATAAATGTATATAATATGCCGAAATACTACCAATGAGTGACTAAAACCAAAACCTATTCAACAACTAACATCGGTTAAACATATACGCTCAATGTATAAACATTGTTTTTATAGACTATGCAATAAAAATATAAAAATATCATTAATTCTAGTGAAGAATTATAAAATAGAATACATGAATATTTTAGTGTCAGATAATAATGTATCACTTAATTTAATAGAGAAGATGATGAAATTGAACCCTTTTGCACAACTTTAAGCAAGACGTCGTGTTCTCGAAAAAGTTAGTTACAATAGCTAGTTAAATAAATAATATTTATATTTGGTATATTATTCTATAGAAGTTATATATTTGAAGAGTAATAAAAAAAAACTAAAATGTTATATTAAAATACGAACATTGAATTTTGATTCCCTTTCAGTACGAATAAATACTTCGTCGTTTTTATACTAAAACCAGTATACAAGCTTCTAAAATATATATAGATAATGATAAAGTATAATAATTCAAGTATAGATACTAGACTCTATAACGTGAAGTTTTTAAATACATTTTATTATTTTAAGAATTTATTAATACAATTTTGGTTGTTTTAAATTAAATTACTCGTGTATTTGCATTATACCTCCAAATATTATATTTCATGATAAAAGTCAATAAAATATTGATTTCTTAAGGTTTTTATATTCATTTAATTATACTAGTTCTTTAAACAGAACTATAAATGATTTTCATTGTATTATATATTTTTGTACACATTTCGATTTATTTCTGTAGACATTAGGTGTTGATAGTTTGAGACTGTTTACAATTTATCGTTCCAGGAATTTGGAATATGTTAATGAAAGAGTAGAGATTGTATAGCTGCCATTCATCTAGCTGTCCGTCAAATGGCTTAAGTATGAAAATGAAAATAATAAATGAATTTTATAGGTTTATGTTAAATAATTAGAAAAAACATAAAATAAATTTTCAATGTTCTAAGTTAAATCACTATTATATAGGTACTTTTGTTTTTTATTTTAATAAATATATTTATATTTATATTTATATATTGTTTCAACGTGTATGCAATACGCATCATGTATATAGTAAATACAATTTAAAATTATGATGTTAGATATTTTAATACAAGACACTATTATATTAATGATGATAATGTATTATTGTGAACCATATTACTAACACTATACGCATACTTTTTGCGTATTTTACAATGTATTTTATTATAGGAATTATACCTAGTTAATAAACAATTATCATTTTTTTATTACCTTCACAAGGTCACAAATTACCAAAGTAACATACATTATCATATCCCTGGAAATTTTTAAATTGCATTCGAAAGAGTTACATTTTTGAGGTCTGTGTACACTTTTACAATTTTCCTCACTTCACTACAAGAATAAGTACAAATCACATTTATTTTAATTTATATTAATGCAACTTAATGTTTAATAACGCTTAAAATAAAATTAACACACTTATACACACTATTGAAACAATAATTTTTCTTGTTTAAAAAAAAGATTAACACCAATTGTATTATACATAGGTACATGTTTCGCCTTTTAAGATAAAACGGATTGAAATGTTTGAATTATCTGAAATGTATTCAGCGAAAACGATATCGAATATGTTTAGTAAACATTGTTTACAGTTTGGATGGGGTTTGATTAAATGGTATGCAATTACAAAAACATGTCAAAATTGTATAATATTGTAAAAGTATATATGTGTCCCATTTGCTTTTATTAAATACTAAATTTACCAAAATATTGCTCTTTATCATTTTTATGGAGATAAAGCATTTACACTATGTATATACTTTTTCGTCGTTTTATTTCTAAGTATTATACTCAACCTAAAATTTTAAGTTTTAACAATATAATATGTTTGCTATTTGTATTGTTATCTAAGAAAACTTTTGAACAATGTTTCCAATAACAGCTTTGTTTAATCAAAAATTTACACCAAATATTATCATACAACACAGACACATTATAATACTGATTAGTGAATACTGAATATAAACAAACTTTTTCATTCACTATCCAATACTAATCCATTTGGTTCACTGGGTGGGGACTAAAATTGTGATCTTCTTCAGATAACCATGCATTCTAAGTTCAACTAAGATGTTGTTTACCAAATGTGTAAACAATTATGAAAAGTTAATAATTGCAAATTATTTACGTTTTAAATGATTACGATTTATAATTATTAACTACTTTAGATGTGTAATTAAAATTCCCTTATTATTTAATATACGTGCGTAAATGAATAATCTAATATATTATTTGTGTTTTGTCGTTATTAATTTTTAATTATCCAATTGTAAGCTAAAACAAGCGTTAAAAATACATCACATTAAGATAAATTATAATTTTTATCTCTTTTTAAAATGTTATAGAAAAAAAAAATGAGAGAATGCAGATAATATTATCGTTTTTATTTTTGATGATGCTGGGTCAATTTATTTTTTAGATACGTACATCAACTTTGGCTAGTAAATATTTTATTCTGTTGTACACAAAGTTCAAGCTTGAGACTACAATTAAAATCATATCAAATAACACTCAAATTAACAAATATCACTGTGACTATTGAATAGACAGATTTTATTGTAAAAAGTAAAAAACTTAATTTGGGCAATATAGTTATGGCTAATGATTAATTAAATTTATAAATAAAATACGAATGACATTTAATATGTTAATTGTGGTACGCTCACCATCGTTTACAATTAATATTATACGATGAATTAATTATTTCAATGAGTAATATTATAATAATTTATTAATTATAATCATTGACCATTGTACTCGTTGGGATAAATTATCATTGTTTTTAATTGATCACAATATGATTGAGTATAATTTTTATTTTCCACGAAGATCATATCGGCCGTTGAAGTGTACCTAAAACTGAAAAAAAAAATGACAAATGATTTGTTATATGCGGTATTATTATAGTTTACAATTTATTGCTTAAAATACTTTTAGAAACCAGTAATTTAGCACGTTTGAAGACTAGGATTTCGTAATTTGTTGATTTATTAAAAGCTTGGTTATGTATATTATTAATAAATTGTAATTTATTGGCAGTAGCTCTTTTGTGACTTTTTGCCTCTTGGTTCGGAACAAAATGTGACCCCTGCTACTAGCCGTGATATGTATACAGTGTGCGTTTCCGGCTTAAACCTTACACCGTAAACTTATTCCACGAATTGGTGTTGCTAACTTATATTACCAACCAGTCTGTTTGAAATGGCTTAGAAGGAGCCAATACGTGAGCGTCCTCAGATACATTTTTTTTAGAAGGGGGGAGGCAAAATTATTTCAAAAAATAAATGGAGATTGTTTAAGTAATTTTATACTTAAATTTTTTACAAACAATGCTTGGGAATAACATTTAAAATTCTGGGGGTCGGAAAATGTCTCATATACTCCCCCTCACTGGGGTTAATAACCTTTTTTAATATTGCCCCGTTAGAGTTTCGTTTATAAAAGCGATAGTAATGATAGTATAAATGTTGGAGTTGAACTATTCCAATAAATTATTACTATCTTTCGGTAAATTGGTAGATTAGTATAAGCTTCGTTGGAAAAATTGTTATTTTACATATGCTAAATTACGAAATGCTAAACGAAGATCTTAATAATATACGGAAATTAAAAATGGTAACACAACTGTCATGTTGTATACTCGGACATTACACTAGAACATGTTGGCCTTGCTAGTCTTTTCTGTAGATTTTATATTAATACATCTTCATAGCTATATTTATGCATAAAAGACCATCATACGAACTCATATTTATAATTATTATTATAATAGGAAAATAAATAAATATATAAATGTTAAAATATAAAATAATTGATTAATATATAAATATAAATATTTCAATACTTAATATATAGTTAGTTAATCACTTTTAAATTTATATGATTCAGAAAAACAAAGAGGAAAAAGAGTAATCTACAATTATTCATGTATAGTTCAAGGAATGAATCGATGAAATATTTAATATTATTCACCTTAATATTTAGTATAGAAGTATACATGAATATAAATACCAGAGCTTAAGGAAGGCTGCAGAGATTTATCTATTGCCTCTGTCACTACTCACTGCCATATCATAGATCAATATTATTTAATATTTTGAATGTAATAATTTTTATCACTAAAATCGTAATAAATAATAGAAAAAACTGTTCTAATTTTTAAAGTTCCGTAATAGGCCATATTTTTGTTACGGAACTGATATAATGGACCATATAGACTAGGCAGGTCAAACTCAAAGTATCAAGTGGGCCAAATATATTGAATAGTTTAATACGTAGGCCACACATAACCAATTAGCGAAAAAAAAATTTGTAAATTTCAATTTTTATCTTTACAAACACAACCGGTACAAATAAATTAAATATATATAGATATATAATTTTTTTTTTTTGTCCAATAATATTTTTAGCCATGAGCCACAAAAAAATAAGCCACGGGCCGCGTGTTTGACATGCCTGATATAGACTATAGAGCACTACGTATGTAAATTGTATAAATGTAATATTTTATGACTCGTTAGGCTCGAACACATTTATACAATATGTAACACCATATTGTATTAACAATTAACGTAGTGGCGTATGTAATTTAAAATATTTATTTGTGATTTTAACGAAAATAATTCAACAAAAATCAAAGATACCTAAATGTTTTTACTAGGTGCCAACAAATAATATAAAATGCACAATTAAAGTCAACGGTACGGTTCAGGAAAAGTATACAAGAAATACATTGAATACAAATAGTATAAAAGTATAACTAAATCGATTTTAACTCAGGTAAATTCAATAGAACTTAGAACTGAATAATTGTTATCGAGGAAACCCTTTCTTTTTTCAAATTTCGTATACATTATCTATACTGGAATATTCAAACTGATACGGAATATTTTACGCTGAATCCTTGTGCGTCCTATTTATAGTTATTCGCAGGTAATATTCGAGCCAATATTTATTTTGTACCAGTAGAATCTTTTAAAAAAGTAAATTTGTATAAATACGTTTTATCTCCAAATAAAGTTTCCTGTCATTGACGAAGAAAAAAATGCTAATATACTTCGACAGATGAAATGAGAGATACTATAATTATTAGACTTGGGTAGTATTCCGAATACTTAAATTTTTAATGTTCAATCACATTTTCTAAATTATTTCATTATTTTTGGATTTTATTACTTTGACATTATATGATTTTTGTTAACTGTATATTTTTTAAATTTTAAATTAAAAATAATATAATGTTGATAAAAATTAAAAACCTATGTTAAGGTTATTATATTGGTAAGTTAGCTGTATACACTGTACAAGTATAAAAATTACAAACATCAATAATTAATAAATGTATTACTATTATAACTATAGATATACAAATACAGTATTAAAATATGTCACCATTAATTGTGAGTTAATTCTTCATTATTAAGTTTTATGAAAAAATTTACCTACTCACTAAACTTAATATTTAAATGAATCACAATATTACAATTTGGATTGATATAATTTATAACTACTATGTATGTGTTTATTATATTATTATCAATTACATTAATCTATTCATTCATAAATATCGAACTGAAAAAATAAATGATTTAATAAAATATAAACTATGATTTTTGTTATCGAAATATTCTAAAAGTATTTGAAATACTTTTTGTAAAGTATTCCAAATACTTAGGAAATACGATCATCATAAAGTATTCAAATATGTATTTTGAATACTTTTTTCTTAAGTATTCGGAATATGTATTCAAAGTGGCGCCGAATACTTACTTAAGGTGGTGCATTTGCACCACCTAAAATTGTATTGAAAATACATTGAAATAATTTGTAATAAATTGAAAATGTATTTGAAGAAATATTCAAGGAATCAAATTGTTTTATAAACTCAAATTTAAAATTGATACTTATTTTGGTGCACTTGATACTGCAATAATGGTTATGGAAAACTGATTCAACTCAGTAACACAAAATCTTGATGTTGAACTTAAATGGTAGTTATATATTTGAAGGGGTGGGTGGGTGGTTAAAATTTGTGTCTGCACCACCTGCTTAAAAGTAGTTCGGCGCCACTGTGTATTCAAAATACTTTTAAAAAGTATTTTACCCAAGTTTGATAATTATTCAGTTCCTTGTTGAAATTAGGTGCAGGTGAATATTGCATAAGAGTTGTATAAACATGGATCAATTATCATAATTCATATTATTTTAATTGCACACAATTATTGATATTAATTAATATAATTATGTTTTTAAAACGAATTATTTTCAAATAGTTTAGCCGGTATTAATAGACTGCTTGACTAAAACTATGTACGTATAGTAATATGTACATAAGATATGTTATGAAAAAACGGATGGGCCTCGCTTTGCTGTACAGTTTGGGGTGGAGTGCACCTCGTTTATAGAAAAGGTAATTATTAAAATGGATTTGTTAAATTTGAATGCAATGATAGATATCATTGTATACGAATAACGATTCTGAACGGAGTTAATATGTTTGTCTAAAATGTGTATATAATAATATAGTATTTTATATTTGAATTGAATTATATAATGCAATTTCTTATCTACAAAATAACTTGCAAATTATCGTGATTTTGTACACATTTTATACAAATTTGAACTTTATGGGCTTATAAAAAAAATTTGAGTGAAAAGATCTCTGATATTTTTTAGTGACGATAAGTTAAGCTTATTATAAACCTTGTATTAAATTTTCAAGAGTTTTTGGTTAGCTAAATAAATTTTATAGATATTTCAAAAAAAAAAAAAAAAAAAATTACAAAAATCGAAAATTTAAATTGTCTATAAATAAGTAAGTCAAAATATGTTAAAATACTTTGAAAACTTAACCATATATAGAGAACACCAGTATAAAGATTTGGTGAAAATTTCAAGTTGTTGCGATTTTTGGTTCTGAGTTAGAGCATTTTAAAAATGCTGAATTTGCCTAAAATTTCCCGTTTTTTCGTAATTTTTTTTATCGTTTTTTTTTTCTATTTTTTCAAAAAGTATTAAAAACGTTGGATTTTGACTTGCCCAAATACCATTTAAATTCATTTTACTTTCAGAAAAGTTGCTATTTTAGAAAATCGAAGCATTTTTACTACCCCAAAATGTGATGACAGTCACAAAAAAAAAAAAACACATCATTGTAAAATCAATAGATTCCATCACTCATAAATGAAGAAGGGCATAAAAACACACACAACGCTTATCATACATTTATAAAACACCTAATGCTCAACACCCATTTCACTAATTGTCTAATATTAATTAAACATTATATATATATAATGTCAGGGATTTTTTTTTATAAATTTTAACTTTTTTTTACTATATAATCAAAATAAAATTACTGAATAGTATATGGTATTTAACATGTTCGTCAGATATATAAGCTATCTTAAATTACTTAATCGAATTATTAAAATAATAAAATGTAAACATCTTATGACTCTTGATATAGCTGTATTTATCCATGTGGCTTCCGAACATATTTATGTTGGCTACTCCTGTTATAAATATATATATATATATATATTTATTTATATTTATATCTATATATATATAAAAATGTCGTATCACAGTTAGTGTTTGTTATCGAATTCCTCCGAAACGGCTTGACCGATTTCATAAACATTTTTTGTGTATATTTGGTAGGTCTGAAAATACGACATAAATTAGTTTTAATGCACCTACCCCCGACCGCCATTTTTTTTAATCGAGATTTTAGAATTTTTTTTTTTTTATTTATATTTTTTATAAGCAATAACATATGGTAACAAAATTAAAAGTGTTCATGTAACTGACCCATTCGTCTCAACCGACTTAAAAAAATATTTCACACTCCCAATGATACAATATTAGTATCCTGTTTTTCACAATTCAGTACTTCGATTTGTTCTATTTATGGGTGTGATATACTATGAACAATTCCATCAAGACGTATAAAGTGACCAATTTGAGTCGTCGAATAAATGCTGCTACAACATGAGAAATAGAAGACCGTAAAGAATAGACGAACAAATCTAATCTGATAATATAAATGTGTGTGTTAGTATGGCAAAATTGCTTGAATCTCAAATACAATATAGGCACGAGCCGAACGTAATGAACAACGGCGATTAGAGCAAAATCATGCACGTCTGTTCGTAGTGAACACACGCAGAGCGTATGACCGATAAGTGCATCGAGCATTTACGTCTGATTCGAGCCTTCGTCAGGCATGAGCCAGATATTGAATATTACGCTCATTAGAAAGTGACGATTGGTGCAATGGACAAGAAATGTCCCTATTATTATGTACTTATATATAAATATAGTAAAATAATATATGATGCACTTATTGTAAAATATGCAAAATAAAAATGATTTCATTAAACTCACCTATTACTATAAAACAAATTTCTATACAACTTAGCTCTCCGGAGTGGACTGAGACCCTGAAGGCCTAGGTGGTCAGTTTGGGCCAGAAAAAAAAAATTAACTAACCTACTAAATCAATATAATTAAGTGATTTTATGTTACAATTCTTTATTTTAAATAAAATTAATGAAATAAAACTTAGGTCTAAATTATTTTAAAGAATTAATTAATTGCCAAGTGTTCTAAAACTTCTTCCAATTACATCTATAATCGTGACTGTAATTCAATATCTGATTCTACGCTTATCAGTATTAAATATTCTAATAATTCTTTTCTCATTTTACTCCTTAGTTTGTATTTAATAATTTTCAATTTAAAAAATGCTCATTCACGGTTCACTGTGTTGTGAGTTCAGGATAGGGTAAAAATGCATTTATTTGTTATAAAATTACTGATGTATATGCAAATTGTACTCGTATTTATACAAATATCTAATAAAATGTGGTGGGCCACTGCGTCACTACAATTGTTTTCCAAAATTACCCGAAATTGCTTCAAAATTATCCCTAGGTTCTGCTGAACTAAAATTAAAATTTTAAGGTTTAGTATCCTTCTATGCACAGCTAAAGATAATGTTATCTTTAATCGTGCTTCTATGAGAACATTTCTTAAAAGTCTGATTAAAAATGTATATAAATTGAAGAAACTCTTATTTTAATGCAATTCTAGATTCAGCATTAAATTTAACTTTTGAGCAATGTATTTTAAATTACTATCATTATTTAAATAAGGATTTTTTTTCGAATTCCTTAAAACTTTGTAGGTTAAATGTACCCAATACTTCAAGTAAAGTAGTAAAATAAATAGGTTATATATATATATATATATATTTTGGAGTATTGTAATAATTATTCTACAAGTATTAAATTATAGTATATTTATCTTGAGGCCATATTATAAAATGTCTATAGGGCCTGGGTGGGGATGAGTTTTGCCTCTGTTAGCTATGTTTTGAACGATTATTAAAAAACATGAAAACTCTTATAAGTCTCTAGCCCTAATCATAAAGGTGCTTGCAATATCACCTATATGGCTATATGCTAATTATAGATGAATTAACGTACTTTATTGCTATATGAATAATTATAATAGGTACATCCATTTTTCAATCATAACATATATGTGGATATTATATACCTATTGACTATTATGACATTTTGTTTCAGAGAGTAAAATATGAATGAAGTAATAATAATATCAATAGGTACCTATTATAAACCTTATTTATGTTAATCACTATTATTATTAATCTTAGTTAATTATTTGCTATTTTAATTATTACTGTTTATTAATAATCTTAATTATTCGCTATTTTTATATTTAATATCTCTTAATCTCACTCTGTTTCACTTTTTCTTTCTAATTGTTTAATTATTTACTATAATGTTTGAATTAAAACTGTTACTGGGCTTTGCCCGTTTGAATTAATAAATAAAATAATACAATTGTAAAACTATATAAAATACAATCTACAGTAAACTGTGTTTAAGTTAAATTGTTTTTTATTTTATTTTTTTTTTTTGAAGATTAATTTTTCCTTTACGTCATTTTTAGTTTAAGTAATTATATAAGTATTTTATAAGTTTTGAGCATATAATTTTATTAAATAAGAAAAAGTATTTTACATTTTATTTTATTTTTATTTTTAGTACATACCTTTTCTTACAATGATTTTAAAATAATATATATAGGTATATATAGAGAAATGAAAAATTAATTAATTACCTCTGTAAAGTTGCATTTAATAAAATATTAGGATTGTTTTAAACAAATCAATTGCAGACAAAATAAATGTTGAGAGATTAGAATGAGAAGCAGGTTTATCTAAATAAAGTCCCAATTAATAACATGTAACAAAACTGAGGTTTAAAATAAGTTAGTAAAAGAATCGGAGAGTCTAATTCAAGGAGATAATAACTATAAACAAAGTCATATTAAATATAATGATGCTACCCAAATTAAAAGAACGAAAATTATGAACATTTCATAAAAAAATGTTACGACGAGTAAAATAAAATAAAATTTTCGTTAGCAACTGAAATTGAAATATGCTCACAGAACACAGTATGTCTGTAAAATAATCGGACGTTCTTCATTTATCTGTATATCTATTTATATAATTAAATCAAATATATGTTTCATAAAATGCCAAGAGTTTATTTTAAAATTTGCTAAAAACATAAGTACTATTAAATTATAAGTGCATTTATGGGTATTTGTATAGGCAAAAGTACTTATGTATTGCCATTGATCAGAATAGAAGAGAGTGAGTTGTATAATTCCTCAATTATTGAGGAATTGACTCATTCGAGTACAGCAAAAAATATAAAGAAAGAATTTAACTGATTACAATTTGATTTTTGGTCTACTAATTTCCAATAACATTATTGCCATCACACAACGTACTCGTATTACGCTGCACTGTAATTAACGCTTATTAAAAGTGAAAAATAAATCATTAATAAAAGAATAAAATATTTTTCGAGTGTTAAATGTTACTACCGTGTCTGTAGTTGGGCGTTTGTGGGCATACTCGCATGTTTGCTAATACTTTGTTAAGAAATCACTTGAATATTATACTTATTATACTTGTTTTTAAATTTTTTCACAAATATTTTCAACATAATATTACAATTAAATGTGTGTCAATCTTATTTTTGAGGTATCGTTTTAAATGGTTCAATAATAGTTTATTCACCCCGGTAAAACGGAGAGACTATAAAACCTAACCATCTTTTACTCGAACAGCATTAAAATATAATAGTAATAATATTCAAGTTGTAAAAGTCAGGCTTGCAAACCTTGTTATTTTTTATTGATACGTTGACAATAAAATTTATTAGTCTCTGTAACTTAGTAAATACAACACAATATTCTTTCTAACTGAACTGGTTTAATGCCCAAGGGCGTGCTCAAGGGAGGGAAATTATAACTCTGTAATCACCTCTTCCTCCATTTGATTGACGATGTAAAGGTACTTCCACTAACACCATGTCCTGTAGTAGACCGTGCGCGGTACGTACCGATTTGGGTAATTTTATTAGCCAATTTTATTTTTTGCCAAATTTGGTATATAAACGTATTTACTTGATATCTACTTCAAAATCAATATTATTATTTATTACACCCGATGGTTGAAAATATCCTACTACATTACTGTGTTTTTGAGTGTGACTATTGATGGCCATGCTGATAAGTAACTAGATATAAATTAGTAATTATAAATACAAGCTTATTTAAATAGAATACATGAAATAACACTGTGCATGGAACACACGGTAATAGTGGAATAGGAATAATTCAATAATATATTGTATAATCTGGGCAGCGCATAATGTGTGGCAGTCCCGAGTGAAGCAGTTTTTTCGAAATGCTTTTCTGTATAAAATGTAACCGTAGTTCATAATATAATGCATTATACAGAGTGCAGCAAGGGCGGTTCCCGCTATATTGTTTCAACCTTGTTTTAACCTAGCCGCAGTTGTATCGACGTAGATGTTCATCGGTTTGAATACCAACAGTAACTATTTATTAGTTAGTTAAAAGTGTAAATTTCGTTTTCGCAATTTATCTGTTTTGGAGACCGGGAAACCGACTTTTGCCGCACTCCGTATTATTGAAAATACGTGTGAAAATCTTTTTTACTATCATTATTGTTATCTTCAATCTAGTATTCGAACATGACGATTCACTCGTGCCTACACCTTTTTACCACCGCTGAAAATTCCCGAGCACGCCAGCTGTGCGCCGGGGTCCATAATGTTCAATTTTTCGCATTGCACACTAAATTAAATATGCATTTTATCAGCTTTTGACGTAAATAAAATGCGTTTAAACATGAACAAATGTATTTAAATAAATAATTATTTAAAAAAATAAAATGTAATATGTAAGTGTTATTTGGAACTTGCTGCACCCACCACAAGCTATGCTTTTGGGACGGCGTCATTATATATTGTATTTTCAGATTTGTTATCCTTACATGTAAAATATTGTTTTGACAATAAACTTCTTATTATTATTATTAAACGAATAATGGGAACTGTGTAGTTTTTTCGGTTGTTGGTATAAACCACGGTTACTAATATTATAGATAACAGTGGTACAAACGGTAATATAATATTTCGTTATATTAATGCGAGTTTTTGTGACTCCAATATTATATGACTTTGAATGTAACACGCTTTTGAATTTCCTAGTGTACACTTAACTTTGTCAACTGCACAGCGGTGCAAGGCGCGCGTGGAGCGTTGTGCGGTACCTACTATATACATACGATATTAAGCCCTGGCTAAGCACCAGCTTTATAACGCGCGTGGCTTCGACGGAGAAACGTAACGAAATCCGATAGGCGTCGTCGGCGGCAACGATTCCTTTGGTCGACCCTTCGTCGAGAAGCCGCAACGGGACCGCGAGGAACGTGCGGGACGCGTGGTGCCAGTGAAGCCACGTGCGTTTTCGCCCCTCCAAAAGACGCGTGCGTGTACGCCGTACAAAATATATCCGATAAAAAATAACGCGCATCAGCAGCAGCAGCGGCAGTAGTGAAATCGTATGGCTGACAACGGAGCGGGCGCGGGGTGAACCGGCTAGTAGTAACACACACACGCACGCACTCGCACACACACACCCGTTATAGCTCACACACGCACACATCATACCAACACACCCGCACGCACACACACACACACACACACACACACACACACAATATACAGTCACTTGCATGCGCGTGTGCGTGCACAAGGTATACACCGCACGCTGCGTCACTGCACACTTCATGCGCGCGCGTGCGTGCGTGTGTCTATGCACCGTCATTGTCCCCCACCCGCGGTCGAGAAACGCACTGAAAGCCTACCACCGCTGCTGCACATGATCATCGCCAACTAGTTTTTCGTACGCTCAACCATAACCATAGTACGCCTTGCAACCGGCGTCTATTGCGTAGCTACCACGACGGTTAACAGTTGTGGTTCGAATCCCCGTACCTATCGTATTGATCGCATCGTTCCGCGGTCACTCCAGTTGTCTTTTCGTACTACGTTTACGTTTACTTTTATCACAAGTTATTGTCGCCCACAAACCCTATTCACACCGTTAATCAATCCAATAACCTGCCGCTGTACACTCAATCGTCTTCAAACGTCTCCATAATTATGTCGTCGTCTGATTGGGGATACGGAGAGTCGAACGGTAGGTGAACGACGAGAGTCTAATTTATATATTAACATTTATTTTACCGTATAACGATTTGAAAGATTAGTAACATCGAAATCGTTCTACGATCAAATAGTATCTATGGTTTATGATGATTTATTTTATGTGTATTAAATTGCATACAATATTGTGTAGTGACGTATAGTCGTTTTTCCGGTGACCAAAGGCGAGGTACGCAAAAAAGGAACAATACTTAACCTTATAAGTTGATTTTGTGTGGTCTTTCATGGTACAAAATGATTATACAAGATTTGCGAGCTTCAATAGACGCTATTGCCTATTGATGCCGGACGGTATTACGTCCTATTTATTTTATTTCAATTTGCAGTATTTTCGTATTAATAATTTACGTTGTTGTTTACCCGCTCGTATGGCAAACCAGTTTTCATCCGATTTGGGATTGGTTGTATATTATTTGCTCACAAGTGGAATATTGTGTTTTGTTTGTTTATATTTGTTTGGGGACCACACGTTCGTTTTAAGCACTCACTAGTTGTCATTATATTAAAGTCATGTTATTACGTATTCATTAAATGACTGCTAGTAATAATGAAATTATATGTATTATTTATATATTGTGATGTAAGGCTGGTGTATATAATGTATTGTTTAAGTATTTTAATTAACATTCGAACGTTGTGATCAACTATACGAAACAATGTCAACGGCCGTCGTGTATCTACACGACGTAAATAAATTTACATTAATTTATTTATCGAAAGAGTATGTAGTTAATAGTAGTGCTAATATCGTTAATAGTACTTCACAATTCATATTAAAATAATAAAACCTACAATACTTTTTATCCTAGTATCTAAATCTCATAGTTCCAAATGAAAAGAGATAAGATGTTATAAGATCTATCTACTACGATAGAGTTTGGGTATTTTTTTGTTTTTTCCTCCGTTTTTTTTCAATTAAGAACATATTTTGTCTTTCTTTCTAATGTGATGTTATTATTATTTCTTATTATTAATTGACAAGAAGTATGTTTTTAAAATAAGGAATACTCTGGCAACACGAAGTAGACATCTTTCATTTGGTATTATTAGTTTTGTTGCTGAGTGATTGCAGAAATGTGTAGTCGTGTTGGTATACTAGGTAGTAAGTAGATACTACGCAATAAGATACATCGATGCTATTTAAAGTGCACAAAGAGGCAATAATATATTATTCTTTGACATTTCAGCGCATATGATGGTCAAACGTTATATTAATAGTTAAAACGTTATAGGTACTATACGGAAGATTGGTCAATTCCTTTTAAAGTATATCTAATAGTATAAAATCTATTATACTCCTATCATATTTTACTCGAACATTTCTAATCTTTTAAGCTTCCAGTACAATTCTTTTACATTTCATTTGGACCGTCGGATTATTACTCTAGTACATATAATATTGTACGTGTAGGTAATGCATAAATTTATTCAACGCGAATCCACTTATCGTTGTCGATCATACTATTTTTTGAAATAGGTAATTACTCTGCTTAATCTAATCAATGAGTTTAACTTATTATTTTTATCAAGTATAACATAATAAAGTACCCATCAATAAAATTTTATTAAAATGCTTGAGGTGCTTTATACTAGGTTTTACCGTTTAACTTTAACTCATGATAATATTATTCTATAATAGATAAGCATTTCGTCTATAAATAATTATTACAATAGTTTAAAGATTTTATTTCATGATAATACCTAGACATATTTTAAATTTTTAAGACCGAAGTCAGTTATTGATTGCACGCGGATGAGATTAAAAAAAAAAAAAAAAAATAATAAATAAATAATTAATTTTTAGAATAAGTGAAAGCTAACTATGTGGTGTCAATGGTGTTCATAAGTATATTTTACAAACTGTTTACTTTTACCATGAACGGTAGTCTTCTATTATTCAATTTTTACCAATAGCCTGTTGTTGAAGTTAAATGTAATAAGTATTTTTTTTTTTAAATGTATTATTTTATATAGAGAGAGCCCGATAGCGGTGACCGATTAACCCACCATAGTTTTTTGTATGTTTTATTTAATTAAAAGTAACTGTAAGGGGTAAACACGTAATAAGCATGGACAACGTCGCTTTAGTCGTATGGTCACCCATCCGACTGCTAGCAGCGGCGAGTGGTGATTAACCACAGCGCTGTGAGTAGCTGCGGCAAACTGTTCTGCGACACCAAGCTACAAAAATGTAATACTGTTCAATGTACAGAGAACCTACATGTATTTTTTTTTTATTACCCGGAAGTACATATCATATTCTGTTTGATAATACTCGGGTGTTTAATATTTAATAATATACCTTATAATAAAATAAAATAAAATAAAATGTGTAGGGTGTCGAGATAAATCAGTCTGAAAATTAAAAAAAAGCAATCATTTGTAAACTAGTATCTATACTGTTACCGTATACAGCCATACCGGTATGTTATTTGAAAGATGTGTTTGTGTATTGTGTACCTTTTATATGACTAATAAAAAAACATTGTTAACATTTTACATTTGTATAAACTAACATAAAAATGTATTAACAAGAATAACTTAACAATGAATGTTTGAAGTAAAATAAGCAGACCATATAGTGTTAATTATTGTAGGATATTTTTTAAACTTTAACATAGAGGGTAATAAGTTGCTAATATTGACCTACCTTGGGGTGTTATATTACTGTGTTATTGTTTCCAAAATAGTTTTAATTATTGTATTAATGTACATACTTACTTACATTTCTCATAATTTATAATTGAAGTACTTGTTTAATTTTTGCACTTCGATACTTCATTTTTTTTTCATCCCAGCTCTGTTTTTATTATTTTTTTAAATAGTTTCACATGTTAAAATATTCGACAATTTTCATTTTATTAGGTGTATTAATCGAATACGGGTTTTATGTTTTTAACATTTTTATTGTTAATTATATCTTTTTTACCATTTTAATATAATGTAATAGCAAAAATTATATATGCTTATGAGTTATTAATTATATGATATTGCATACGTACAATGTATTATCGAAGTCGTAATTTTATGTAGCATTATTTATGATGGTATTATAATAGCCAAATAATAGTTATAGCTAGTTTAGTTTTAAAACGTTTTTTTCATAGTTTTTTTCCTGAATTAGCTAGGTGTATACATAATTCATTAGTTATTATATCTAACCAGTTTTTATCACGAATTAGACAATTATATCTTAGAACTTCATAGTTATGACGTGAATATTTTCGTCCTTTTAGAAGGATTACCATTCAACTATACAAAGATATAATAATAAATATACACACAAAATAATTCTCAATTGCCTACTACCAATTAGATCGATATACAGGTTGGAATATTTGGAAAAAATGCACTTTAGAACATGTATTCCTAAAATGATTGCTTAAATAAATACAGCATGGATTGAGGGGGAAAAAAGAAATTATGATATGGTAACTATGCAGTTCATCGACTGGTTCTTTCCACTTCCTCGCATGTATTTGACAACAATGGTATATATTTAATTGGACTCCAGAACTGAGCTGTACTGTTGCTATTCGAACCACCATGTCTGCACTTGAATGAGTGGAAATAACACGGACAAGTTTCCAACATAGAGAAGCTGTTTTTTTTCCTCAAAGTTCATCTTCGAAGTCCCTGTTTGGAGCATTCAAACGTAATTGTGGCCAATACTGTAGTTGAGGCAGGTATTCAGCACTACAGTGCTTTCAAAAATAATTGTATTTGAACGCGCATGATTTCAAAATGACGTAATTGGTTTTGAGGTACACATGTAACATCAGGTTGCTGTGGCATAGTGGAAGGACCTCCGACAAGAAAGTGGCTAGGGGTCAATGCGCCACACAATTCTAGATTGGGTATAGTTGTTGCCTTCATCGAAGAAACACGAGATTTGAATGTAAACATTGTAAATAGATACACCTGCATGGGACAACCATGCATAAAAAACATTAAATGAATGCAGGTAAAGAGAAGTGCCAAATGATTTGATGGATGCATCACTGAAATCATGAATTAGCTGAAACTACTGCTTTGCGTGATATGAATGTATGATTGAATCTTTTAGCGATTGAAGAGAATTGTAAAATTGAATCCAGCGAAATTGTAAATCTATTGGTAAAATGTCTTCCTATTGTACTTACACCCCAAAGTTGTTGGATAAAATATATTTTACCGATTGTATGTTCAGGTTATATTAGGTTCATGGGATCATAAACCGAATTTATATTAGATAATATATGTGTGCTATTAGTTAGGCTGACTTCTTCGCCGGTAAAAAATATATATTTTTATATTTAGTTAGTGAACAACGATAAATGTATAATAAATAATAATTATATATATATATATCACAATTTGACATATTAGGCACATGTTGTACTATATTTATTAATCATTATTTTATTTGCATTGTGGTGCTAATCAAGCGAATTGTGATACATATATTATTATGTATTAAAAATGAATCATCATTCACTAATAAATTATATATCACTTTATTCGACTTTATTTATGTACGTATTTATTTATTAGTCAACCTGACATAGAAGGTACTTGTCACGCCAACAGCTTTAATATTAGAGTAATCGAACCTATTATCAAAGACCATGGGAAGAACATTATATTGTGTTTTTTTGGCCGGTATTTTACGATATTTTAATTTTTAGGCGAGTTATGATTGTTATGATTATGTAAAATAATACAACTTAGAAAAAAGTCATAACTTGCTTAAGAATTAAAATATCGTAGAAAACTGCCCTACAAAACACCGAAAATATTCGTGCCATGATGTTTGACAATTTATTGTTCAGTTTACGTTAATATTAAAAGCTATTAACACAGCGTTTGAATTACTGAACGCAAATTTTCTGTGTTGTACGTTTGTAAGACAGAGACAAGACATGTGACTTGCGGGCGTGGCGTCCTCTTAAAGAGAATTAATTAGAACAATAAATAGTTAAACAATCGGTCTATAGTAAATATGAAACATTTTTTGAGCGTGTGTGACAAACATGTGACCTCCGAACTTAGGTCCCCTGTAAACAATGACTAATATTATGTACGCCGTAATTATAGGTATAATTTATATTTAAGTTTTTGAAAATTACAATGAATTTCACGTAGGCGATTACACTATTGCGTATTATTTTATTTTATTTTTTACGAGATTGACGACAATATAATATCCACGTAAACCTGTGGATCATGTCTAATTTTTTGCGGAAAATAAATTTCTTAGTACTGTTGCGCGAACATAGGAAACGCCTGTTTTTGGTCGAAACAAAATTCACCGAATGGGTTGTTATTAACGCGCATATTCGTGTACCTACGTTAATAATATAACAGTATAATTACATATTAATTATTATTACATTATACCCGTGACTTATTCGCTATCATGTTTGAAAAGTCCCCACGTATTACTTACGATGATTAACATCGGAGTCGATTAATCACCGTAATCATATACATCTTGTTTTTAAAAATTGTTGCGCACACCGGGAAAAAGATAGCACGATAATTATAACTCTAGGGAATGTTTACATTTTAAAACTGTAGTGTATGAACTATGAAGGTATATAGTTCTCCTGCAGGCGCGTCGTTGTTATTAGTTCTAGTTTTTAAGGTATTAAATTACACGTTATTTTTATAATTTTTTTTCCTACCACTACACTGCCACTGTCAAGGTGTATAAAAAATTAAATATATTTCCATCAGCCGATATTGCCACTGACGAGGACTACGCACGCATGCTACCACTGGCAAACCACTCGATGAAATCAATTAATTATTATTATAATATTCCGACTAACCGCGCGTTTCGTGCACGCCACGAGTTGACTGGATAATTTGCACGTGCCAAGTTTAGTAGTGCACTGCAATATGCAGAAGGATACATGGACGTGTCAAAAAATGCAGCCTCCAGGGTCAGGACTATAGTGATGAATGATCCTTATCGTTTTATCCATAACTTAGTGAACCGTTACCGTTTTCGACCTTGTACGAAATATATGGACACCCAACGAATTATGATAAGGTGACAGTCAGACTGACCCGAGTCTGAATCTGCTCTGGTAGTTCCCACAGGCTCTGGGATAACTTACTTACTTTTTATATCTTACAGTTTTTACTTTTTCTTTTTCTAAGAACAATAAGTATTTACAATAATAAGTACGAAATATAAGTAAATATGTCCTTTGGTATCAACACTATTGTTTATCATTATCAATTGTAGCACATTATAGTGACTTATTTCCACTTTTATTTTTTACACACCAGTTATTTTTAAGTCAAATCTATACGGTCACGGTGACAACAGTTGTAATCTAGCTCGTTGGACAAACGTATAACATTTAAATTGGTCTTCAGCTAACTTTGATTACGGTGGAGGTGAGGACGGTTGCGATTCAAGACTACTTTGTCGGGGTAACTGAAATGTTCCGACAATAATTCATAATATGGCCTACAGAGCGAATTTCTACCGGAGGTATGCGCACGGTCTACATTTCTACAACCCATGTAAGCTGATGTCGTTTTTCATGAATAATTATCAGAAAACAGTTCTCCACCTGAGGCGGTAATTTTCAAAGAATGTTTAACATACATTGTTATTACAATATTATCGTTATTACTAATATTATTGTTTCGTGAATGCTTCCTAATTTCAACACAATCTTTGTACGTTTTAACGATCTTCAATATGGACAATATCAACAGAATAATAATATTATGTACACCGCACTTCAACATATTTTCGTAAATATAATAATTATATATTGGGGTTTCAAATAATGTATTCAAAGTTCAAATTATTGACGTTTCGAATTCATACTACTAAATCGTAATGTCATGTCGAATCTCTATATTGGGTGTTTCAGAATAATTTGACAATTGCAATAATTACTGTTCTATTTATTAATGTCATGTCGAATCTCTATACAGGGTGTTTTAGAATAATTTGACAAATGCAATAACTACTGTTGTATTTATTATTTTTAATTTTTTAAATCAATATTATAGTACTGCGTTACAACAACATTTTATTAAAATATTTTTTTTAATTTTAGAACTCAAATTTGAAAATCTAAAATTTTATTTTACTATTAAAAAAAAAAAATCAAAATAGGCATTTTGTAAACAAGATTTTTAGAAAAAAATATTGTATTTAAATATCTGATAATGTTTAGTCAGTAATTTGCTATGAATTTTTAAATATTTTAAAAATTTTAATTTTATAATTAAAACTATTGTACCTACGTTCTATAAAAATTAGACTAGGATCTATTTAAATTTATTAATGGTGATGTATAATATTATGTGATAAAATTAATTGACACATAATATTATTGTTAACTTTTTCACAAACTAAAAAAATCGTAGGAAATTAACGAATATACCTTTATTAAAATTTTAAACATTAACATTTGTCTTAAAATCCGTGTCACAATATAGCTATTTGAGTTTTTTTTTAATAAAAGAACAAAATTTGAAATTTGAGAATTCGGGTTTCGAAAAAAAAAAAAAAAAAACTGGATTATAAATTTTTAATATAGCGCAGTACTATATTATCTATCGAAAAAAAATAGTGAATAATAGAACAAAAGTTAAAAGTCCCTTGCAGCCAAGTCATCCTGAAACACTGTACATACATGTTTCACTTACAGATTTCGTCGTGTTTAAAACTTATAGTTTTTCAGTCCAATAGTTTGTTTTAACTACTGTGTAGAGATTTTTACTCAAAGTTGTATATTATGGACGAAGCATTTTTATCGTTGATTACAGGCTAATTGTTATGGAGTTTCAGTGTTTCACTGCGCGTATATCCGTTATTGCGGCGTTAGCGTTAAATTCCCCGACCATTCTTTCCGTCTGGATTAGACACTGTACAATGCCAATGAAAACTTTATTCGTATCCAAACGTTTCCGGAAAACAATGTCACAGAATTATGTTGTAAGATAATTTGTACTAGAACTAAGGTGAGGAAGTGGTTTGCATTATATATATATATATTTGTATAGGAATCTAATAGTTTACCGTTTTTTATAAGCGTCGTAGCCGATTGAGTAACCATCAACCCGTAACAAATATAACCTTGTTGATTAAGTACTCTCAAACAAACGGATATCGTTTAATTAAATGAATTATTGGTAAACTCTGTACAGACTATACGACGCATGATATACGTGCTGTTATGATCGAGAATGATAAAAAAACAAATTACTAACACATCATTGTGGTAGTCAAGAAAACCAAATCCTACAAGTTTGACATTTCGCAATTTATCATTAAATTAATGAATAATGAAATGATTAATGAATGGCTCGATTTAGTTCAAGTCAATAAAAAACTCCTGGGAGTATCCAGCTGAGATGTTTCTTCATTTTACGAAATCATTAACACTTTTCACTTATATTTTGCAAGTATAGATAACATACATATTATAACTATTTATATACCATACGTTATTATGTTCCTTTAAAAATTTATTATGTTAAATTTAGTTGTCAGTCGATGTAGAAAATGTTGGTTGGCTTAATTTTTAGTTAACTTTTTCATTTATTAATATCCATATTTCTCCGGTATTACTGTTAAACATTCACATAATTTTTTTTCTACTATTTTTCATTATAGTGTGTGAATATGAGTGCTGTATAAGTCAACATAAACAAAATTAATTTCTAGAAATTCCTCTTGTAAATTTTATCGAATCGTAACATTTTTGATAAGTCGTATTATTTAGACTGCACTTTCCTGTATCGAATTAAATTTGTTTCCTCCAAAGGATAATGATAATATTGTATACTTATTATACGTGTGCGGTTCACTAAAAGTAGGTTCACTTTGTATGTATATGATTTAGTCAATGATAGTTTTATTATACTATTTTTTTATACCGACATTGTTTATCGGATTTTATTACACCCAAGGTCCGCGGTCAACAGACCGCTAAAACGATAATAATATTATGTTTACTAGTAAGTATTATAATATTATAGTTGACTTGTGCATTTCTATTTGATACCCATAAAGCACGTCCTATTTTTTTAATATATAAAACAAGTTTGATATTTTATGTGTTTATGACTTTCGTGAAATGTTCAATATCCTGTTACATGCAATTCGGTGGTGAATTTTTTTTTTACCCACTAATGGTATGTATTGTAATAAACCGATTCTAATTACAATTATTCGAAACGCGTCTGATTCGGAATGTATATAGAAATATTAGTTTCATCATAAAGTTTGGAATTTAAATCGATTTTGTTTTGTAAAATTATCTATACATAATATATAGTTGAAGACAAAATATTTTATTGTGTGACATAATATAATGTATCCATTATACTTTGTTATTATATACCTACACGTTTGTGTTCAGATAACAGTTATTACATATTATAAATAACTGCAGCTATTATGATGTTATTGAAACCAATAGTAAATCAAAAATGTAAATAATGTAAATTTTACATTTAATTAATTCAAGGATTAAAATTGGCTTTGAAATATCTAACACGAATATTCCAAATTTATTATTTTTTGCATTCGTTTATTCGTTTGATGTAAGCACTTAAGACCTTGACGTTATCACTTGCAAAATTCAACTGTTGTCAAAAAAAAAAAAAATTGACATGTATACTGTGTGATGAATGATGATAGACATTTTTGGATGAGTGACGTATCAATTATTATAATATTATTTTTCATTACAAATTATGCGATTGAAATATTTCTATTGTATTCGTTTCTCTTGCGTACTAATATGTATATTATAGTCTATAATATATCTACAGACTAGTATATCATTCTGTTTACAGCCTCTTCAAAATGTAGTATTAGCGAAAGAGAAATTTTAATGCTTATAATTAATTAAATCACCAGCCGTATAGTAACAGTTTGTGACTACGAAGTTTTGCGTTTATAACTTAACAATAAAATAATTTTTATACAATTTAATGAAAATAATATACCTGCTATACATGTATAGTTCTGGAAATTGTTGGCATGTTATTAATAGAAATTAATAAATTATATGGTGACTGCAGAAATTATAAAATTCTACTTATTTAAATATGTTTGAATATTTTTTAATAAAATATTATATTATAGTTAGAATTTATTACAAATCCATTTAAGTCTACATGTAATTTTGTATGTAATATGAGTAGAGAAAAAAACAAATTGCATGATTCGCAAAACTACAATTGATTATAATGTCCCACAGTTTTTACTCGAGCAGACAACATTCGATTGTTGATTTTGTAATTTTATTTCATTCAACATTCGGTTGTCGAGTGAAATAAATTAAAATCGATTCGCGTAAATGTAGGTAAACCGATAAAAATGAACACATGTTATCTTTAAAAAATAATACATTCCAAAAACGTATATGGAGAGAGAAGTTGTATAAAGTTGATATGAGTATACCATAACGATTCATAACGTCATGTCTACGTATACTATGTATGTTTCTTATTATGCATATAGTAAATTTATAATGGTATCCTATGCTAATTGATCTTGTAATAATTGGCAAGACTTTTTAAATCTGGAGCTGATAATAATAAGTTATCATTAGCACACCGTCTATGCATCAGTATTGATTTCTCATATAGATTAAATGCAAACAAATAAACGAGTTAGAAATTATCATTAATTTTTACTCTATTAAATATTCTGTAGGAAATCAGTTAAGTAATAATAGGTAGGTGCTTGTCGACTGTTTAAATGTTGAGCATAATTATTATAGTTTATACTTATATATTATTCATACCGTGTACTTCCTAAGCATTATTATTATATTATTTTCATTTATCGCATTCTATACGTGACGGATACACATATATATTTTGACATCAATGTAAATTGATTCATATAATTATAAATAATACTGGTAAGATGTAATAGAAAACTATATTAATATAAAAATATAATTGTTTATTTTCAATTTTCAAAGAAATTTGTTGTTATTTATTCTGTTTGTTTAATAATTTCAGTAATTCTATCTCTTTCAAATTACGCATGATGATTGTTTAAAAATTAAATTTGATGGATATTTTGCGAGTTTTTTTTTACAATTGCTAAAGTACCTATAATGTACAAAAATAGTATTTTGTATTAATTGTTAAAAAACTGCAGGTCTAAAATAAAAAAAATCATTCCTGAATAGAGAATTATTTTGAAAATAAATCCGGGTTTTTAACTTTTAGGAGCCAGAAACAATTTATTGTTCTGTATTTTGTTATTAGTAGCAAATCTATTTTTCTATCGAAATTAAAAAGAAAAATAGTTGGTACCATGCATTCAAGGACTTGAAAATCAATGGACCAGTATTACTATAATGATGTATGCAATTTTTTTTCTAACATCTTTATTGTTGGTCGAATCAAGGACGGTACCTATACATATATTGTGTATAGATAATAATTTTATAATTATTATTATAACGTCAACACCTCAAGAAAACCATGGAGAACATTGTTTAATATATTTATTGTGATATGTTATTATGTAGACTTCGATAATAAAAAACCGAGTAGGTAATATATAGTGGCTAAATTCAGAAGAGTACAAATAGGTGCTATCATCGCTATATCGGTTAAAAAAATAAACCACTTATTACATATCTACTAGTTTGCGTATATTTATATAAATTTATCATAATACGTTGCACGTTTGATATATTTTAATTTTGGTTTCTAATTGACAATTCCAATACAATTTTTATTCTCACAACCGAACATAGAATTAATCTTTGATCGTTCATCGCTGTGTTGTTGTTGGTTTTCGTCCAAATCAACTTAACGAATGAGCATATATTCTTTTATCTACAAAATATATGCCTAAAATTATATATTATCATAATTTAAACGTCTTAATATAGTATCCCGTTTAAATAAACATTTGTGGCTTTGAATTTTAAATTGTTCTACTGTGGTTGACATTAACATGATTTTATTTTTTCAAATATAATTTCGATCACAATTTCATTATTTATATGAGTTATACCGTATGTTATTATTATTATTGTTTATATATAATTCTTGCATTCTTCTATTTTTCCTTCTTATGACTGATGAAGTTAAAACTTTATTTTTTTTTTATATCAATTTTCTATTCAGCAACTAAAATTTTCAAATACTTAACTAATATCATTGTCGATGAAAATTATATTTATTTTTTATATTTAATCAATATTCACGGGAAATTTGAAAGAGATATTATTTATTAAACCAATTAATAGAGATAACTATATTAAGTATTTCAAATTTGTTTAATTGATGTTTTTTAAAAAATATTTTTTTTAGTTATATTAACATTTAATTATTGTATAAATATTATATATACACGTTATGTATAATTTTATGCCTACGAATTAGCTTACGAAGAAATTAAAAATAAAACTAATACTCTGCTTGGTAATATCCAATAATCACAGACCTAAACCAATTATTAATTGATTTAATTGGGCCATTCGTTAAATCTTACAAAATATAAATATATATTTAGTATCTATCTATAGTATCTTATACATCTAGTGAAAGTAGACTTATGATCTGATATATTTTCTCCATATTTTGAGTACTACTGTTTGTTATTCAAACGGGGGATTAAAAATCTGTTATTCAATATACAATGATGAAATGATTTTACATATTCTTGAGTGGTTTAAATTAGTATCAATATATTTTTTTTAACAATAATAGGAAACCAATCTCCATATATGAATCTAATAGTTAAAAATTTCCATGCGAAATACTAAAAACACAAAAAGTAGTTCTATATACTTTAGATTAATTATTCTAGTAAATAATATATATTTCTATTGATATTAGTTGCAACATTTATTTTGAGGGAAAATTAATTGATTATGATATTGAAGTTCAATCTTATTTACAAAGATGTTTTCGTTCGCAGTTTTATGAGACTTTATGATAATAAATTGACACAAGTATTGCGAATCTTTATTCACATGTGAATTATTGTTTTTATGTGTTCACCATCGAAATTTATCCGAAACTGTATTTTATCTTATTCTATTATAAAACCTCTACACCAACAAAAAGGACTAATAAATATTGTTTATTAGCCGACATCTCAAAATCGTATTTTATTGTATCAATTTAGCCGATATAAATTGAAAATATCATTGATTATATAAAATTTTAATGTATTTTTTTTTCTGTATACAATTTGTGTATCTGTTATTTTCGTTTCTTAGTAGTATAAAATTAACTTTATATTCAAATAAAAGTTATTTTATAGTAAATATTTATTTAATAAAATCAGTAAATCACCAATACTTATATTAAATTTAGAATTCTGCGATTAATTGAAATTTGCATTCAAAATTGGCAAGTCCGTGGGAAGATTATTGGCACCCACTTAATTTGGTCAACATAATATAAGGATCTTAGGCAATAGTAATAATAAGATTCTTAGTTTATTATTACAAACATACATCATCTATTTCAGAAATATCCGAGTGGGATCAATATAATATACGATCTTTAATCACGAGTCAACAGTACCAGCATATATAAGTACGTTTAAAGTTAATCGTATGACCCGTATTAGCAATCAACGTAAAAAGCTAAATGATATATAAATAATTGTAACTGGACATCTGTTTGGAAATTAATCATGTCTAATGTACCTATAAATTGTATTATTCCTTCATCAAATAATCAGTAGTAAACCGTCGTCAAAGTGTGTTAAACATTACTAATATTTTATGATTAGTTGTAGCATGTAAACTAATAAAAACTTTGACAATATCATCAAGATCATTGTTCAAAAGCTTTTAAAAGTTTACGGTGAATATTTCGCTTTCTATGAGATAATATTAACCTTAAGTTTTCCGGCTGTAATAATATTTTTATGAAATTTACTACACAGCAGAACTTTAGAGATTTTATGACATCTTTATTCGGGCCCTCTAAACAGTCTAAACAATGCGTCTATAGGTTCATAAAGTACATAAGTTACATGTATGTGTCGTCACTTTTCAGTTATTTTTAATTCGCTTTTATAAAAAAAATAAATAAGTAAATTGAATGAGCTAACATAATTTATATTTCAGTTTTGTTGGCTTGTTGCTTATGGGAATACCAAATAATTATAATGTAAAACTATTACCTAACTAAAACACATCGCCATACATGGCACGTTTGTTAAAATTATGCATATTTACCTACGTAAAATACATATATTTAAAATGTTCAAAACGTCTAAAACGCAACTATATATTCTTCAAGCATAGTGTTATATCCAAAGTGATAATTTAAATATTATGATTTCTGAAATGTTTTTTTTTTTTATTATAATTATTTTGTATAGTTATAAACTATAATATACTTGTACATTACAAAGCTCTTGTGCTTGAAATAATTTTAACCATCGATCTACTAAACAAATCTAATAATGCAACATGTTCTTTCGTATATATACTTGTATATACATGTAATGATAGAAAACGGGATAATATAATATTATAAAAATAATCACAACGAAAATAATAAGTAATAGATACATTTAAACTAATGCTGTTCGGCTTATATTATTTATACTAGCACCTATGGCTACGTCATTTATATATATGTACCTATCTATATAATACTTAATAGTGTTATAACTTATAACTTTGGGTTGCCCTTGAATGTTCAATATTTCGGAACGGTCAAACATTTAATAAAAATAGTATTCGATATTAACATTGTAAAAATATTATGATAAAAAAAAGAATGTCGTTAGTTCATTCATTGCATAATCCCGAACTATGCCGTCGTTGAGTTGAGTGCTTGTTTAATTTCACTTGATATATTATAGATTTTATTGCCACGATGAGTTTCTGGTTTATATAGTACTCCTCTTTCTCATAAATGTTATTACATTTTTAATACATCGAATCAACGTGCTTCGAAATTAATAATGTTACGATTTGTTTACGAAACATAAAGTTGAAGGCAAAACAATCGTAAATCCATCATTAGATTTCATTAGTATATTGTAATAGTATGATGTTCAATATTTTCAACTGTTGTAAAGATGAACAATTCAATGAAACGACTAAAATATTTTTTTTAGTAGTTCTTTTTTACTATGAACTTAGGTATTTCATCAAATGATTAATTATTTCAAAATTAAAACCTGAAATTATTTTCATTTTATTTGAAAATTGTTCAGGTCATCGATATCCATAATGTCTTATACATATATTTTTACAGGGTTAGGGAATTTATATTTATATTTAGGTACTTGACTTTCGTGTCCCATGATTCAAGAACACTAACATTTATTTTAGTGTAAACTTTGGTACGATGGGTAATAACCATTCAATGTTACGAGAAGAATAGACAGAAGGGTTAATGTTAGTTTATTTTTATTTTCTGGACTGAAAATAAAAGTATTTAGATTGCATTACTTCATTGATATTGTAATAATGGTGTACTCATTTTAGTTTTGATACTATGGTATTAATTTGTATTTAACACATAATTATTAAAACAAATTGCCATTTAGGTGTGAACTATTCTAAAACAAGAATTATTAGTTGTAATAACTGAAGTTTTAATCTTAAAAACAGTTTTAACAAATAATACACTTAATTTAGGTTAAATCATGATAAGAATAAATTATTAACTGTAATGCAATTTTTTCATCTCTGACCTGAACATTTATATTATACAATCATTTGTATAATAATATTACTATAAAAACATTAAAAGTGAAATAAACATTACTTTATAGACATTTTAATAGGATAGTTTTGATTAAAAGTGCTTATACCTATGTTTAATATTGTAACGTAAAGTTCTATTGAGTAAATTTTTTGATAATTTCGCGTTCTAAAGTTCCCTATTTAAATCGAAAAAAAAATATAATACATATTACGCGCGTGTAAAGTTTTTTATATCATAATAATACAACTAAACTATAACAATATAACTTCGTTATATGATAAATAATATAAACTGCGGTCATCGAAGTACAGTTGAAGTGCAAGAGCGTAATGAGAATATATATCATGTAAATGTTATCATTGGTTATAAATACTAGTATTTATTATCAATGATATTATGTATAAATTATCCTATAGAGTAAGAACAATAATTAATATAGTTTATAATTCATTTTCATTAACAGAGTGTAGATCAACTGTAATATACAGTGTTCAAATTGATGATTTTTTTTTGTCATTATTAAATTAATTATAATATTAGGTCAATTCTTAAATACGCATTGTATATTGTATGTCCGGACGTCATCAAGTAATGGATACGTTTTTAATTAGCGAATAACCAATTAGCCACAAAAACTAGATGATGAGATCAAGTGGGTTTATTAATTTGTCAATTTTAATTATATTTTACTTGCGTATGTTGTATATATACATACAGGATATCAATACAATTTCGTCCTACGATTATTTTTTAATAGTTGTGTTAATAAACCATATAAAATGTTTTTTTTTTAAATTTCTGAAATTATAAAATAAAAGTAATTTAAAACCTATATGACATAAACCACTGTGTACAATAATTGACAAATACATAATAATATATACATAGCTGGTTAGTATTTAGTTATCTTGGCCAACGATATATTTTATACTATCGGTATCGTTTTTATCAGGATTTAATGTAACGCGAAAATTTACCAATTTGACAAAAATACTTTCTTTTTAATTTAGCCATTATAATATTATATCTTTTATCACTGCTAAATGTTTAAAATTTTGATTAAAAATCGTTCCAAAATATTTTGATTTATTAAAAAATATTTGATACACGTCTGCTATAAAAATATAACAACGAATTAACAACAAAAATGCATTAACAATCGGTTTAGATTTAAAATTTATTGCTATAAATATATATAGCATAAATATATATATAAATATATATATATATATATAGCATAAATATATATATAAATATATAGGTGCTATATATAATGTCCTATAAAATCCTACAAAAATATTTTGAACGTATCATAATTCTATTCAGAAACAATAAACGTGGTTACTGTCTATTGTACATCATACTCATTGTATGCGCATTAAAATTTATCATATTTTTAATATTGATTATAATCTTTGATTATATATTATTTATTCATTTAACCAATATTGTTGGTTATTTGTTCATTACAGTGTGAACATAATACATGACGTGTGTTATATTTACATAATATTATAAAAATTAACCTAGAAAAAAATATTACACGTACATGTAGGTAAATGTACAGGTTGTATAGTTACTTATCGATGGCAATAAAAAAGTTTACGTACATCTTTATACACATTTGTGTATATCACCGAAATAACCTTGACGATGTTAGTTTATTAAGTAGTGCCGACCAGTACTTATTTACATTATTGTTATTATTGTCTGCGAGCTTACCAAAATTCTTATCATTACGTCACGCCGCCGTAGTGGTACCACTATATTACTTCGAAAATCTAACAGTTCTGTATAGGTACTGCAGTGCGCGTTTTTAAACAAGTTTTCCTTCGCCGCGGTAGGAGTCGTATGATACCAGACACTTTAACCGCGTCATCCGGGGTATAAGACATAAATCCACCGCGTGCTTTGGTCTTGATTAGAATCGCTTTAATAGGGTTATCGACCTACACAGCCGTAACAGTATAATATGTACCGTCAAACTTTTATTTTGAAAATAATAATATAATAAATTGCACGTGAGTTTTTTGTTCGCTTGACGTCATTCGATCATGCACAGGAACTGTTTACTGCAGTAGCTGTAGGTATCTGTTTGATTTCATAGTGTACCGATTTATATAGTCGTTATGGATCAAGAAGTGTCGACAAATTAAAAACGAAAACGCGTCTTAAAAACTGCAAATATGTATAGCTAATAACTTTTGCCGTTGAAGCTATTTAATCAATAAAAAAAAAAAAATATATCGAAAATTGCAACGATTTCAGAAATGTAAACATGCGAGTTATTCCGGCAATGCAGTGGTTCTCACACTTTCACGGATCTTTTAAGTTGTTAAACAAATAAATCGACTAAACTCCAACAACCGAGGTTGTCGATTCCAAATCACAAATTATAGAAAATGGTGTACTTACCAAAGATTTGGTTTTTAATATTTGCTTTTATATTAATCATATGCCGTATAAATATAAAATACTATTTTGTGATTCATAAGTTTTAGTGGTAAACAATGATACTGTTTTTTTTATTTTACCTGTACTTCAATATTTCATTTGATGGAGGAAAATGAATGTTCGTATCCGTTTATACATTATAATTACATTAAATCTCTATAAATGTTACAATATTTTAACTATTAATAATGTTCAAATATGATTTAATTCAGATGTGTCAGTGACACGAATTAAGATATACTGGATACGGAACGGGCACTTATCAGTTGATACAAAAACCTTCTTAGACTACGGTAGAAAACACTGCGCTAATTGTGATAAATTCGAATTAATATAGTATGATAAAGTGTCAAAGTGATAAACTTATTTATTTAATGTAATATGAATATATTATGATGTTAAAATTCGATCTCAGAAACATGATAGTATATTATACACAATTTTAAATTTGAACAAAGTGGTCAACTATTATATTACATAAATTAAAATTAAATATTGCACGTTTAATTTTATACCAATTTTGACAATTTTTTTTAACCCTATTACTAGATTGTTTTTGTTTAATTGTTTGGTAACCAAACTGTCACATCCTCATTAATAAATACGATGAAAAAGTATATTGGACAACGTTTTCTTTATGTTTAGTACAAGAATTTTAATCCGTTGTCTATGCAGCCCTTATAGATTACTCTCCTGTAGCCCTTGGGCTCCGCGAAGCACAATTAAAGAACCACTGCGTAAATGTAATGATATGATTGTTTTTTTGTTTGTTTGTTTGTTTTTTTTTGTCAAAGAAAACACTATAATAGTGTACAGTTTTTATAATATATTCCGTATCTATTTTTTTTTTTCGTTTTGGTATTCGAATTCATCAAGTTCCTAGACGCAAACATGTTTACCGCATAAACAATTTTTCTTCTACGTCTTATACAATGTGTACATTGGTCGCTATGGTTGGTCGACGTTTTTTTAGATTGCAATTTAAATACCGTGGGCTTGATGAGTCTGCGTGAAAGCCAAATAATTTGCGAGGCCATAAGTAGTTGTACGCTACACGAGCCGGGCCCCCTATCACTGGTAACCGGTTATAAAAACACGGCGGAGTTCATCGAAATACGATATTAAATCATTGAAATGTTTATGTTTTTTTCATTTATATGAATTATAATAATAATAATAATAATAATAATAATAATAATAATAATAGTAATTCAAACAAAATACATTTTAATAATATGCCGAATAGGTGGCACCTGCGTAAGAAGACGGACGAAAATATTATGAGATTTTGATTTTGAAAACGAATTAACTTTATACCCAATGATCGTTTCTTAATAGTCTTCAAAATACAATTTGACGTTTCCAAACTGAAATTTTGCTATTTCTTAATATATTGTTAATAAACATTTATATATTTACTAATCGTAGTGAAAACATGAATTACATGAATTATAGTTTTCTTATAAAGTGTGTGTTGATACACACTGCAAATTCTTAGGTTGAGAGAAATCATTGTGTTTAATTGATATTAATTTTAAGCCTCAATGTTTCAAATTTAAATGTGCATTAAAATTCTGATAAAATTTGAAGGTTATCGTTGTACTAATTATTATCGTCGATAAACATTACTCACTCCTGTGTTCAACATCTAAATATTATATTAATTGAGGAAACGAAAAATTAAGTTCTATAAATGATCTTAACTCGAGCAGTATATATAGTAGATAGGTAGTACTTCGGTGCATATTAATGCGTTATAACATAATGGATATTATTCATATCATGTTCACATGACTGTTATGAGCATTGATTTTTTTTCAAGCTGCAGTTATTTCATGCTAATTTGAATTCAAATTGTCACGAGCACATGACCTATGTGCAAATTCCACATTTCGATATAGATTCGCAAATCATGCATTGTGGTATCAAAGGTTAAAAATATAACGCATAATTTATTTTTCAAACATGTGACGATGTAATGAACCTATATAATATCTGCATTACCTATTTGAATAAAACGATATAAAATTATTTTGCAGTTACAATTAATGTTACGCAATTTTAGTTCTTTGATTAACAGTATTTTTAGTATTGCTTTAAGTAATTTTTTTTTCGTTTATGGTGGATTTTTAGTTTTTCTCTAAATTAACAATAAGTTAGAACAAACAATAAGTAAATCGAAATAGTTGTGAGCATAAAATATATTGCACGGAGAATATAATATATTTGTACGTTTTTGCAGAGCATACTGTTTTAATTAACTCTTAATCGATCAGTCGTATTATTTTATATTTTCTTGAATAACCAGTAACTGACACACGCGTTTACTGTTATATTATGACTGTGGGTAATATAACAATGCTTTATTACAATTTGTTGTATTTGAAAATAATTTTCATCCGTTCATATCAACTTGACGATCGAAAGTAATATTTAATCGATTAAATATATATTTAAAAGGAAAGTAAGCTATAAGTACAACAAATTTAGTAGGTGAGTAACAAAAAGTTAATTTTAGTGTGACATGTAATATTAGGTATTTTCTAATGTTCAGTATGAAATTAAAAACATACTCAAAGTTGGTACGACTGTGAGAAGGAACCTATACATCGTATACCTCAAGACGAGTTTTTTTTATTAATTCACCTATTTGGCTTTAAAATTACTGAACCATCACAGAATGTCAGAATATTAATCTATTTCGTCGTAATAATTTAAGTACATAGTATATTTAATGTAAATATTGGTTGGTTGATTTTTTTATTTTTCGCGTGTATTATGCACATAGTAAGCTGCAACCTGAATTTATATTTGTTTATTTATAAATAATGTTCCCTTTATGACGTGTTCAGGTTTAAAATTGTTGTCTTCGGAATGGTTGAAAATTGTCATTATCAATATAGATTTTCTTTACATTTCAATGGATAGTTTATTTTGCAGAACCGGTTGATAGGCACCAAGCGTGTATGATTAATAGCACTGATTAGGTTACTCGAGTCTGGAATAATCTTTAGGTTTCGAATTTTCGAAAAATAAAAATAGATGACTGACAGCCCTAACTTACACACCTTGAAATTTTAACTGAGAAAAATAACTAAAATTACACACCTTGTCCTAAATATACGTTTTATGTCAGATGTAACTGACGGAGATCTCACAATCAAAAAACATTGACTATTCAAATTTAAAATTGTGACGTAAATTATAATTATAAATATTTAATATAATGTGTAGTCAATAATTAACTTTTTTTTTTTAGTATTATGTACATGAAATGTTTAATTTGTTTTTATATGTAGTATCATAATTTGTACTGATAATATATTTTTCGAATCAATCAAAATTGCAAACCAGTTTACATTTTTTTTAAATACGTTCACTATACCGTCTAACCTATCTACAACAAAATTATAATAAAATAAATATCAACTGATACATCGTGCCATGCTCTAATGTTTGATAATAAAATAACAGATTTTACGAACGCTTAGAAATCGAGCTACAAAATTTAAATATTCCTTCAACATTTCGTAGAATCAATTATGTATTATTATTACTTCACTTGCCTGTCATTTGTTATGTAATTTTTAAATCATTAATAATTTATTAAGATTTGAATTGGGCCATGTATTTTACTACAACAGTGTTGTATACTGTTTTATTTATTGATGTTTCATTTATTTTTACAGGACCATCAGTCTGGCCTCTACTTTTCCCACAAGCTGCTGGATCATTGCAATCGCCCGTTAATATCGAGACATCAAAATCCACTAATGATATGACTCTAAAATGTCAGCCTTTGTACTGGAATTATTGTCCGGAAATGTGCACAAAAATAATCAATACAGGATATGGATGGAAAGTGGACGCCACTGGTGGTGAAGGTTCTGGTAATATTTTTTTTTTAATTTTATAATTTTTTTGATTTGAAAATACTATTTTTGTTTTCGAATAGATACAAATGTTGTCATAATTTTTAATGTACTACACCTGTGGATACTAAAATTATTTGCAATTCACGTCCAAACAATAACGGCAAACAATTTCTTGTCCTAACAATGTGATGTATAATATTAGGGTTAGGCTGCTAATTTATTATACACAATACGCCTTTATTGCTAAAATAGTACTATTCATTATCGTCCCACTCAGGTACAGCTTAAAACTTGTATGATGTACTAAGTACTTTAGATGTGTACCTACTGTTAGGTCATTATACTGCAGTGTAATGGATTTGAAACGTTGAAAGGTCTAATTATTATTACTTTTAGTCCGTTTTAAAATGTATGCTACTTAAGTTCTAGAATGCAGTTATATAATAATGTAATTTATACCCTGTTTTTAAGGTTAAAAGTTCTAAAAATTATAGTTTCTTATGAAAATGTATTACTTTTTCAGAACTCTCTGGCGGTCCATTGGGACATAAGTATAAATTGGAACAATTCCACTGTCACTGGGGATGTACTAGCTCCAAGGGATCAGAGCACACTGTTGATGGAATTCCTTATGCCGGCGAGGTAAGTGTTATAACTGGAGGCAATTTTCTTCTTCCGATTATAATGCAATTATGAAGAGAATAGCGCTTTGGATTACAACCATAATATTGATATTATAATCTCATGCTCAAACGTCCCTGAACTTATGATGAATGTACATTTTTCCTTGTCTACTCAATATCAATTATCCTTTACGGGCCTCTGAGTATTCGCTTTCGAGTTTCACTGTTGCACACATGTTGCAGTGCGAGACCGCTGTTTATACGTGTGTACTTCATTAGAGTATAATTTGCTATTGTTGTATTTTCCTGCTGATCTATGAGGGGTCAACGACTATACATGCAAATACTCACAATAAGTGATCAAATGTTTTTATTACAGCGTACCTGTAACATTAGAAACGATTTTTTTTTTTCATTATCATGCGTCTTATTTTTATATTAAATCTTAGCTAATATAATTTTATTCGATTTATTATGTTTATATTTAACCATGTGGATTTTGTTTCAGTTACATTTAGTTCATTGGAATTGCGACAAGTATAATTCATTTTCCGAAGCTATCGCGCATCCTGATGGTTTGGCAGTACTCGGAGTGTTCTTACAGGTATTTAACATAATTTTTTAAGTGTACCACGTAGTTAAAAACGTTGATGGAAGTATTATTATTATAACGACGAACTTTGTTAAAATTATATAGTACATTTGGTTCTAAACGAAATATGATATTTTACATTTTTTATTGTTCTTTTTATGTTGACTTGAAGTTTTCTACTCTGATTTCATTATGATGCCAAACCTGTGACTGATCTTGCATATTTGCACCTGAATGGTAGTATTCAAAATTTTTTTTAACGTTTAATAAAATCGATTAGAAAAATTGAAACGGATTCATCATCTTCAACCTCCGATATGAGATTAATCTATCAGTCAACCGTAAAAACACCTGTTCCTATATATATCTATATAATTATATAGATCGGTCCAAGTCGTAAAATTTAGAATTTTTTGTCGGGTCCTCTGAGTAAAATACCATGTAAACTGAATGATGGGTATATTTATGATTCCGCGTGAGTACTTCACTGTACTTATGTCTTAACCGTCGCAGATAAATCGAGTGTAGTTGTTTATTGGGACGTGACCTCCATCTTAGAACACTATATGATAGTAATAAGAGATATTTCTGAACTATATTATTAATTTTAGCATTATATCCACAGCATCATTGTTATCATAATATATTGATTTTTTCAGGCTGGAACCGAATCTCATGGCGAGTTGGAAAAAATCGTATCATTGATTCCCCAAGTCGCATTACGCAACCAAACGGCCGAAATAACCAATTCCATCGATCCGAAAAATCTGCTCCCTGGTAATTAATCATGTATTCTATAATATACGAGTATATAAACTTAATATACACATAAAACGAGTAGAGAGAGAGAGAGAGAGAGATACTTTTTGATGGTTCTATGGTAAATATTACTTGAAAAATAAAACCATTTACTCACAAACGGTATTCACCCAGGTATCCACACACACACATGAACACTACGCCAATATGCTTTTGCATAATATTGTTTGCATACTTCACTTTCAGAGGACGCTACTTACTGGACATATCATGGTTCACTGACGACTCCGCCATGTTCCGAATGCGTTACATGGATCATGTTCAAGAACCCCATCGAAGTCTCCGAAAGACAAGTAAACGCAAATTTAAACGCATTATATTATTAAGTGTATCTAAGTGTATACAATGATTGTTTGTATGTTTTATGGTGGGGATAAAATAATTGTAATAACTCAAGTTAGTCGTATGTATAGTAGGTGTCTCAGAATTTAATTCGTGATGCCTGAATGCCACTTGTCATAACGTAGATTATAATTCATAATACATACTATACAAGTGGGTTCAATATTTATATGTATAATATATTCACTACAGAGTTTCATGTTCAATGAAAGCTATATTTACACCTACGTATCAAGGGATTGTTGCATGAAATATTAAACTTGTATAGGTTATAGGTACCTACTTAGCTGATTATTTTCAATATTGGTACACAGTAAATATTATTATTTAGTATTACTGTAGCCGTGTAGCTTTTATGGAAGATTAATTTACTACACATTGATTGCTCTATCTTTAAACGTATTTTACTATTATTATCTTATGAGTTTTTTTTAAAAGAATTTATACTATTGAACAAAATAAGTGAACAATTACCCAAGAAAATACCCTGGATCATACTTGTAAAACGGCTCCAGATTATTTTTTTGTGACTAGGCCTTGTTACACCGTATAACATTTTTTTCTTCAATTACAGAGAGTACTTTACATGGATATTATTCAATGAAGTACCTAAGTACTTGACTGTGTATTTTTATTTTAAAATCGAAAACGATTACCGTTGTATTTTAACATTCTGAATTTAATTTTTCATTTAATGTTTATAACATGCACGGTGATGTATAATCTAGCTTGCAACTTTTTAATTGTTTTTATGTTATACCGAAATTCAAAAATAATTATAATATTTATTTTAAAGGTAGCCTCTTGTATGATAATATGGGTTTACTGATTATATACGAAAAACCAAAAATAATATGAATCGCATTCTATTTGCTTCTCATCTATATTAGATTTAACAATATATTAATAATATTATATAAGTTTATCTTATATTAATATATTATTAAATTTAGCAATTTGAAAAATACTGTGACTTCAATTGTTTTCGATATTTTGTTGGGTATCAAATTAATTGATATTGAACAATTTTAATTTCAAAATTCCGTGAGATAATTATTTAAAAACTAAACAATTTTAATTAACGATGAAGTAATAATTATTGTTTTTAATTATAATTGTATGTTTACAAATAATAATATAGTCTTGGAATGCTTAATTTTGTTGTTGTTAATTTATAATAAATAATAACAGTGATTATTATGGTTTAAGCACCAATTATTCAAAATAAAAAATTATCGTTTTTTTTTTTTTTTTAAGATGGTTTTTTGTATAATTATCTTTTAATATTATTTAAAATATCCCTATAAAAATATTTATATCAAAGACTTATAATTCAGTTTCTTATTAAAAAAGAAACTTATTTTATTCAATCCTTTAGAAGTATAATATTTATTGTAATAAGTTAATAACACATTTTGGTAAACAAATTCATTGTTTTAGTGTGCAGTAATTTATTATGTGGACGTGGTAGTATAATTATTGAGATTGAGTCAATGTCAAGTGAATTAATTCCCTACGCGTGTATAATAAAAACATACATTTTTTTTTACTGTGAAGCATATTAAATAATAATTTAATGCTTCATTCGAATTCAAATATTTACATTCATTATTTTTCGATTACAGTAATTAAGTAATAAGTCAGCATATTTGTTTTCTTAATTCCTCATTCATCAATAGTATCGGTTTTCAAAAGTGATACTAAAATTAACTTGATGAAATTTAATAATATATTATAAATTATTTGATGAATTTCTGAAGCTTAATAAGTTGTTGTCATTCTTATTAGTTATTACTATTATAGTTTCATTGACATTTGGAAGGCGTTAAGAAATATTCTAAATATAGTATGTGTAAAAGATAATAATGGTTGTGGATAAAAAAAATGACACATATAAGTTAACATTTTAAAATTAAGAAGAGAACTAAAATTGAGAACTTTAAACTACTCAGAAACTAAAGGTACCGTTTAGCAGCTTTTGCCTTTAGACTGATTCCTTTAGGAGAAATTAAAGTGTAATAAATAATAAAATTAATAGCTAACAATTATTAAGTGTTAAATTAATGCAAACAGTTCTATTAATGCGTTAGAACATACTCTTGACATTGATTATACATGTTTAATCAATGCTCTCGAGTTAAATAGTTAAATATTATAATATGCTTGCGTTAAGGTTGGTGTTATATTTTGAAATGAATACTGAATGGGCATGGTATCAATTTCTTTACCGATGTTGAATGGTTTTCAGTTTAAAAGTTTTTCGGGTACTATCGTTAAGTTAAGTTAAGTTAAGTAAAACGATTTAGAGGAGAGTGTAGTACAAAATGTCTTAAAATAGACTAATGATTAATATCCAAGACCTAATTTGGGTATGGAGTTGACCCTGTTCAGAGAAATGTATTGTCTTGAAATCTTGTAATAGCTTTAAATAATAAAAAGTAAATTTAATTTGTTTTTATACACTATAGTATATATATACAATATTTGTTTTATGTTTTAACTACTTTTATTTCAACAATTTTTTTTTCATTATTACCATTGAATAATCACTTAGTTGCAAGTACTCTGAAGTCGCAGGGATCCTTCCCTTAACTGTATTCTATCTTCAGTTATCAATATATTCACTTGTTTGATTAAACTACATTTGATTGTGTTTGTTCAAATTGAATCAGTGTTGTTATTTAAGTATATTGCAGTATTAAGTATAATATCAATTTACTTGTATACACGCAGAGTACTTGCGCTTTAATTATTTCTAACCAATATGGTGTTGAGAGTACGTACCTATATTATGTTGAGCATCGTGTTTACTATATAGCCTACTAACCCGACAACCTACTATGAATGTAAACGCGTGTCTCGTGCAATGTAGTTATTTTAACGGTCAGAAACGATCGAAGCGCTCTATCGTTGATCATCAGGGGTGGTCTTTTCTTCGTGAACATGTGCTATAAGAACCGAATTTTTTACCATTTATGAAAGTAGTGTGTACCTTTATGATTAAATGGTTTAATGAACCGGCATCCACTTGTCATCTAAGAACGGTAACGCGAGTGTTGACCTCAATTATTGCACATTGTGACATGTGATGTGTCTAATGCGGGCCAAGTGGATACATATCGAGAAATGTTAATGTATAATTTGTTTAATTATTGTTCTTTTACGATAGACTTGTAATAAATAAAAAAAAAAAATGCATCTTAAAATTTGTGTAGGTATATCGTATATGATCTGCTGGCGTAGTCGTGTTATTACTTTAATTATTGTGGACTACGATTAGTTTTTGTACAAAATGATATTGCTATACCTTAAAACATATATTTACCCTCTTTATCACCTACTTATCTTTTACTTACATTTTTTTCTTGAAATATATAATATAATATAATATATATATATATATATATATACATATACATATACCAGTTTAAAAGAGGCCAATAACGTTTAAAATGACATATTTATAATGGATACACGAATAACAGTATTTGAGCGTAAAGAAATTATTGTGATGGGAACGGGAAGTATCTTTTAACTGACAATATTATCACTAGATAGCATTGAGTTAGCTTATATTTTATCTTAGTCTACCTATAACCTGATGCATACCAAAAGAACGCTGCATATAACATAAATTGTAGTGTTTAAGTTGGACTTAAAAGTATAAAACCATATCAAGGAATGTTAAGAGAAGAATATTTTTGAATATTTTTCTTACGTAAAATAATCTAAAAATCTAAAATAGAAATCCCTGCAATTTATATGTCAGTTGATATTCTACGAAAAATGTCCTCTCTTTACATTTCATGATATGGGCTTAAACTATAAAATCTACACAAACGCAGCAATGTATAATATGTTCTAAAGTAACGTGTTTTCACTTAGATAATTATGATAATATAGACCAAAACAACCAAACATGAGCTGTGATATCCTCTTAAGTTGAGTGCCTACGCGAAAAATTCGTTCAATTCAATACTCTTAACTGATGATACATCGTGCGTCTCTTTGTCTGGCAAACTATCGTTTTAGAATTATAATAATGCAAAACAATAGCGTACGGTTCAAATATCTGTTCTTTGAATGATGTCTACAATACAAATATGTAGCAAATTAATTCGTCAGATATATTTTTACCAGTGTTGTGGATTATAATGCCTACCCAAATCTACCACAATCACTCAAATTATATCATAATGGATGCATTTTTCATTTATTCTTAACATTAAAACGTCCAATCATTTCTACACCCAAGTCATAAGTGGCTTCAGTCAATTGGAAATAAATTACAAATCTGTTTATCATTATATTTGAAACGAATACCATGTACATAGTAGTGCGTTAGTGTACAATAACAAAAATCATTTCCCGTGGGTATTGCTATTTTTGAATCGAATGAGATACCTTCTTATTTTAGCTGACAACCGTACACATTTCCAATTAAAAAAATAATAACCAATTTAATCGTTATATCATGTAATAAATCGTGACGGTAATGCAATCTGATTAAGCTCGATATAATAGCGTAACTATAACAATATAATAGATTATAGAACTATTTCCAAATTGTGTTTCTTTATAGTCTTTTAAACTTCGAATAACATAATATTCGCCATCGTTATATAATAATAAACAATGGTGTACGTTACATTGGTGGCCATATTTATTTTTGTTATTAAAAAATATAATGAAAAAAAATTGATTAAGTCTAACAGAATTATTGTTAATGTTGGATTTTTGAAATATTTTTATATAATATTTTCAAAGTTACGCATACTGAAAATATTTGATACGTTAATTTGATTATTTTATCACTTTTATTGATTAGTGAATTTATAATGTAATAAAAATCACTTTTTTATAGTCGTATAGTCCTATACCAGTATTAATTTCATACTCGCAACGTATTGCGCCGCCAGCTAGAGAGAAATAGTGGTCGTCGGTTGATGATGATATTATTATATACTCGTATATAAACGGTTAACTGCGGCCGTAAATACGTTTGAAACTTTTCTCTTTATACGATGCTGGAATAATTTACAGGTGTTATAGGTATACTTACTCGAGCGTAGAAAACTCATTGACTTTGACTAATATTCAAGAAATGTTTTGTGGTTGCTTAATGTTTTTGACTGTACTTGGTGCGAATATTATAATACATCATAATATGGTGTTATTACTACGAAATTCAATTGGCACGTAAGATACGGTTCCAGTGAGTTACATGACTTTAGTAGATCGTGCGTTATTTCGACGGTACTGCGTTGAAAGTATATTAGGTATATCGTACATGGTGTATATTTATATCAAATCGAATTCACCGAGCCACGAATATGTTTTAAAAGTTGTCGTTGGATTTCGATGTTAGACAATATGTAGTTTGATTAGATTATCATTTATGTTCGGAGATGTTATTTGTATATTAGCCATCGTTGTTGTATACTGTGTTTCTGTGTGGTATTAAATTACTATTTTTCTGTGTCGGTGGAGGAGAAGAATGTAGCAAATGTATTAGAAGATAATATTGAAGTAGTGTGGTGCGACACTGCGACAGTGATGTCGAGAAAATAAATTTTAAGGGCTTTATAAATATTTCAGATTTAAACAATTTATCTTAAGGGCTCACTCTAATCACGGACTAGCATCGTTTTAAAATCATAGGAAATTCTTTAAATTTAAATCAATTGGTATCGAGTGATTTTCTAAGTTTTAGTCCTTTTTTCTCCGCTCATCTCGACGTAGTGTAGTGATGTAGGTAACCGAAATTAAAATTTTGAAAATATAGTTCTGTTTACCAAGAAATTGTCATGATATTTTCATAATTTTATTGCTATTTTTTGAAAAAAAAATAAAATAATAATAACTGAGAAAAACAATAGATATTTCGAATGACTACCTCTTGAAGTACAATTTATATCTAACTTCTAGTTAATTTAGTTACAAAAACTTTTATTGCTTTTTTAATGCCAAAAAAACCACATTATTGTAAAATTAACAACTTTTACTAGTTATTCTTTTGATAAAACTGACTCTAAAAAGATATAAAAATTAAAAAAACTTATTTTCTTTTTAGTCATAAAATGATAAGCTATAAAAAACCAGGTTTTTGCTTAATTTGTACCTAATAATACTATGCGTTCCGTTGATTTCAATAAACAAGCATATAATATATGACTACATATTATGTAGTCAAGGTTGGTCAACTATTTTAAATTTATAGCTTTTATGGTATATTATTATTTTTCTATAGCTTTGTGCTGAAATACCATATTCTAACCTATCAGCTATAAGTAATATTGAAAGGTAAATAAAAAATTAAGGTACCTAAACATATTTTTATTAAAAAGATTAAGGATCTAAACATTAGGTTTCTGTGTGATTTTATGCATCGCCCATACTCGTATCTGTTATTGTAGGACAATACTTGTGTATTGCAATAAATCACCATCATACAATTAAAATAAATAATAAAAGACCATAATTTGTGTGACTCTCATAGCACCGTTTTGCTTGTATAAAATACGGAGCCGTCCATTCTCTATATATAAAGCTATAGTGACCGTAATCAGAAGTTATACCTAGTTGTTACTTTTATGATAAAGAAAAAAAGCACTTCTCTAACGCTGCCGATAGTCGATTGATCGCGTCGAAACGTAAATCGTATTCGACCATCAAGAAACTATTTTCTATTGAGTATAGATTTAGTGGCATTGCCGATATCCCTCTGGCGTAAGCACCAAAGTTCTCTAGATGATTGGACTGGGATATTATCTTTCAATGCGGCTCCCACGTCCGTTTCATACTTTCATTCCTTCGGAGAAAGCAATTTCAAATGTTGCATTACTTTTATCTTTTTGTTGCTTTAAAATTTTACTTTTCTCTTGGTTATAAATATAATATATATTCTTCCCCTGTTGTTATTAATGTTATTACAAATCAAGTTTATAATTATAGAATGTATGCAGTCCATGCCAACTTCTACCCTATTACATATATACCCTTTATATAGGCGTAGGAGCTTTCAATGCCGTTAGAAATAAAATATGATTAAAATAAAGTATAATTAAAAATATGAGGTTTTTTTTTATTGTTGTCTTAAATGCATATAAAAATCATTTATAATTGTAAAAGGTTGTAATTTTGGGCGCAGAGAATTACATTATTTTTACTAGATTCTTTCGAAAAAAAAAAAATTGTATCTACGTGCCTTTACTATACCATTGTCAAATTTTATTCGCAGCTGAACGCGTTCCGTGGCATGCGAATGAAAACGCCAGAAGAATGTTGCTCGGATCCGCTCGGCGGTCCGCAACTGGTGAATAACTACAGACCGCCATTGCCGTTGGGCAGCAGGGTACTCAGAGAGTGCGGTGCCATGTGAGACAGTGGTGGATCGTCTCCTCCACCCGTCCACGACGATTATATGATTCTGCTGATCGCCCCCGCCGCCATCGACGACAACCGCACACACGCAGAAGCTGCTTACCCAGTCCTTCACGGTCGTCTTCGTCGTCGTCACCGTCGTGCAAACGTCGCTTGTATACGGCCTTTTTTTTTCATAATTATTATTATTCATTATGTTTAATTCGAAGGGAAAACATTATTTTTATTTACTTTGCTTTACATTGAAATGTATTCATTTGTGTTTAGTACGCATTTGATCAAAACAAAAGAGTATATAAAAGAGTATCATATGATATGCACAAAATGTAACGGATATCGTAAAACTTATATTATGATTATTATGATATGATTATAGATAAGATACTTTGCGATACGATTTTATAACGATTACTACTATTATTTATAATCGTCAATTATTATTTATATTATATACAAATACTTATATAATATAAGTATAATATAACTAACACAGGTCTACGCCTTTTTTATTTGTTAATCATAATATTACGTTTGGAGTGTTTGATTTTTTTTTTTTTAAAATTATATTAATTTTTTTTTTCTTTAATTCTATATACGATATTATATACGATTAATATATTAGTATATATTTTTATAGTTAAATCGTGTGATTTAATACACACTTATATTTTTTGAAAAGCATGTTGTTCGAAAACTATATAAATATACCAATGGTTTAATTTATTTATTAGCCGACACATTTTTGTGATCGTTGTTTATTTCTTTAAATTTTTATTTCTTCGGATAGATCGACAACTCAGCACACATCCAATACAACAAACTAATTTCGCTAAAAACGGTCTACTAAGCTACTTTAAAGTTAAAACAGAAATTTTTTTTCGTTTCCCATGACAATAAACAACAGTATTCTACTATAATAATAATAAATTAGTGTACACGGTGAAGCGACCTGTCATAATATTTATTGTTGCTAAAATAAATTTACTTAAATCCGAATCATTGGAAAAAAGAGGTTCCTTGTGTGAACCACAATCATGGTTTTACATAAAATTAGATAATTGAAAACTAATGTACCTAGCGAAATAAGTTATGCAATGCACGTGTGTACATATAATGTTGTCTTTCCTTCAAACCATTAATTTATTATGTAAATAAATCAACTAAGCTAGTCGGTTCCCATACAGATGCATGTAGTAAGAATATAATATGCTGTTCTACAATAATATTCCATCACACAATTTGTAACCATATGTGGGTATCTACCGCTGTAACACTTGAATACCTGGATAACAAAAATATATTCTTTGAATATTCCAGAAAATGTGAGTAAAAAATATTAATACTCCAACATTCACAGAATTGCACTGAATATTTTTAAATATTCATATAATACTCTCAGATCATTTTTGTTAACATTTTTTCATATTTTGAAAATATTATACTTGAGATTAAAGTAATTGTGAACATATTGGTTATAATTTCAACTGAAATTCAAACATTTGTTAGTTTAAAATTAATATATTTTTTTATTTTGAAATACATTAAACAAATTATCTATAATTTATACATATTCATTCCATATCAAATAATTTGATTATTAATACTCTCATAAACACTCAATGAATAATATTTAATTTATTCCTGTTCAACCGCATTACAAATGTTATTTAGAGTTTAACATTATTTATTTAGTTAAAAAAAAAAAAAAAAAACAGAAAAATATTTAATTAAAAATAAATGCACAGTATTCATTTTCTAATGATTATCATAACTATTTTCTATTGACGTTAAGCTATTTAATTAGTTATAGTTATAGTTTAGTTTTTATTTGACCTTTGATAACAATCCGGAGTGTGCATGGACCAACCAAACACCACGAGTAGTATTATTTTGAAAAACCGTACCCACTCCGGACGATTCGACAAGTGGGTTTTCATTCGGCATTATAGTAAGTTTTGTAGTACACGATCGGGGGACAAATAGGAAAAAAACATGAAAAATGTATTCAATATCGTATTGTCATCTGCAGACGCCTTAGGTATAATTAACGTGTGTGTGTGTGTGTGTGTGTATTAGTGTCGCCAGAGGACGCGTGCACACACGGAAAGTACAATGCCAGTCGTATCGTCGTTTGAGATCGGACAAAAGCAGAGTTTGCGCGTCGGTATATGCCTACACACGCGTAGGTATACGCATCTCCTTTTGTAGCGGGACAAAGTTATTGATGATCTTCGACGGTGACTTTAATGCCCCGCTGACCAATACCCGCACATAATGAAACGTGTATGTACCTATATACGGCTATACCAGTCGAGTGTTCACGGTGCAAAGAATTATTGGACATGGATCATCGTCGTGGACAAAACGGATAAAAATTCAACGTGTTCGCGTGCCATGTAATGAGCGAGGGATAATAGAGCACAAGGCAAATTAAGTGCTAGACTTTTCGGCTGCGCACAGTTATAATGAGTCATTTATACAGTTATATACTAATGACTAATGATTGATGGTATAACATAATAAAAAGTAAAAAAAAAAAAAAAAAACAAACAAATGAGTAAATTATTAAAATTTATTATAATATTGGAACAGCAAAAATCTTTATAAAATACATAATTATTACAATAAATTTAACACTGGGTAATTCATTTAAACAATAAAAATAAGATAAAATTCACAAGTAGTAAAATGAAATATTTTGAACAATTTTTCAATAATATTTTTTTTAAATTCATTATTTATGTTGGGTCCTATTTCTATCACTAGATGGCCTCCCTTCTCACGTACGTCATTGTTGATTTTCCTTTGTTTATATGTATCAAATTTGTTTAAGTATTATGCCTCAAAGCGTAAATAGAAAATATTCTTTTTATAAAAAAAAATAATTATAATCTTTTATAATTGACAATGTTTTACACAACGTTGAGGGAGTGCCTACAAAGTGGGTTTGCTATTAATGTGTATACTTACTAATATAATAGGTATATCTACTCGAACAATATATTTTGACACACTACACGCATCAACTTATTACATAAAAATAAACCTAATCCGAATTGAATTATGTAGCAAATTATTATACATTTTTCTTACACTCGCTCAATTATCGGGCGCTTAGTTTTCATGTGCTTATTTTCTATGCTCAATAATTGTCGGAACACTGTGAATCCAAAACGAAGTACGAGGCACGTAAATGGGAGGTTATTTTTTTTGGGGGCGATTCATTTTTCAAAATGGTTGTGGCTTAAAATATGTGCAATATTGTATACTTTATAATCGTTTATAATGTAGGTTGTTTTTAGTTAAAAAAAAAATAAAAATAGTTACATGGTTATATGGGTATATAAAAAAATATATATATACAATTTTCAGTTAAAAATTAATAATATTTATAATATTAAATCAGTATTTCTTTTTTTTTATAGATGCAAAGCGTTTAATTATATTATCAACTGATATATCTATTTCACGGTGAATATGTAGCAGAGCCAAACCGAATAGTCGATCTTGTCCCATCTTAGAACGCAACCAAGTTTTTAATCTATAGCAACAAATATAGCAGCTTATAAGAAAAAGCAAAAGCTTAATACAATTAATATAATAGTTAATCATTAGTACAAAAATGTACATCAATGAAAATCAGTTCAGTTGAAAATTGAATTAACTATGATAATGTAAGAAACAGATAAAAATGATTACCTTCTTAAAGTGAATCTTAATATGGTTGGCGGCGGCCGGTGGTTTTCGCGTGTGGTTCACGAATTAAAATTTACGTAATTCACACCGTTTTTTTTTATTATATACAATACTATAACTGTTATTAGTATATGACTATGCTATTATATTATCATATTATATTATTTATTTAATTTAGATATTATATTCAATATTTATTTATTTTTTTATTAATTATTAATTACTACATTTCGGCCTGTTTTTTTTTGGGGGGTCGCTCCTACCACCCCCCCCCTAGATTATGTGCCTGACGGAAAATGCGCTATTATTGTGACCGCATCAACGGCATCGGTAAAAACGTAGGTATCTTCCTATGGGTTAGTATATAATATAATAACGTACTGTAATAATTAATAGTATTGCGTATTTGAGTGATATACTTATTTGCTATTTTTTTATTATACCATACTACCAATCGATTGTGGATATTGTTTTTTCGAAAAAAATGTACGGCTATAATGCTATATTGTAATATATAATATTGTGTAAGACCATGGTCATCGGCGTTATGTACTAATTATGGCTGCGAAAAATATTATATGTAAACATTATAATATTACAAACGGTTGAATTTGCTGTTATTGTGTAAATAGTGGCGAGTATACCTACCTACACGATGAAAAGGAAGAAAAAATTAACACATAATGGCAACGCGCCGCATTTTATACGCTGTTTACGTTGACCTCACGCAAGTTTAGATTTTTTTAACGGAAATGTCTGTACACCTAATGTCTATGTATAGTATGTTGCGTAAAGTTATTATACAGATGTAAAGCCGACAAATCGGTTCGTTCCATACAATTTTACCGACAAAGGAAAAATGTACCAAACACATACATATTTTCATATTTTTACTATAAACATATAATTGCAACACTACAAACGCCATCAATGGTTATTGTTCTGTTTGTCTTGTACGTTTTTAAACATAAATTATAAGTTACTCGTTATATTATACCTAGTAATTTAATAATAGCATGTATGTGACGTATGTGCGCTGAATTTGTTTCCAAAGCGTTTAAAACAATATAAATGTTTGAAGAACTTACTACAATAAAGGTAATATCAATTTGGTCTTTATATGTTCTGATTAATGTGAAGCATTATACTTTGGACATTCGGAAATAATCTTATCTTGATGCTTGGTTCCGAGTTGGCGGCAGGTTTTAAATAAAAATCACCTGTAACCAACTTGTCAGATTTTTATTTTTCAGTTTATATAGACTTAAGACTGTAATTATATACGTGACTGCGACCAATTGCGGTGATTAGCATATACAAGGGTTACAATTATAGTTACAATAATTGGAGCTCTAATAAGTATACACAAAAATAAAAAATGATCAACGTTTTCTGAGGTAGGTAATAATTATTGTTAGATTGATTAGGTACACTTATAAATACCTTATCAGTTATGCATTCATGCTGCAAATTTAAAAGTTTACGGAGCAAAAAATAAGATAAATGCAACCAATTTCCCTGTCTTTCAACTTTAAAAATTAAAAATTATTGAAATTCAACAGGCGTTGAATATCATTAGTTTGGTAAAATTATAAATAGCAGAGAAAATACATGAAAAATTACTTATTATGTGTCCGATCTAATGAAACATACTTTATTAAACTTTGTGTATAATGTCAGTGTGTTAGAAACTATCCAAAAATGTGATCCCTCAGGTACGAAAAGAAAAAAAAAAGAACTGTCAAAAGATCAATAGTTATTATATTTCTAAGTACATTTTAGTTGAGAATCCAAAATGATTTGATATAAACAATAGCTATTAGTTACATCGCCTATATGCACCCTGTAAACATTCTTGCGCATATCTTGTACTCAACTATGCGTTTAGTCATACAATACAATGCAATAGTAATAACATGACTTGAAATCCTTAGTGCTCCAGGCAGTTTCAGACAACAACCGTTTATGATTGGTGGAAATTAGTCTAATCTCGTGATTTCCAACATTATATTATATTCTACGCCGCCTTTGAAGATTGATATAATATAATATATTTGCTTATAACATATTTTAATTACACACAAACATATATGTATATATACATATTAGTTATTAAACACACACTGATCAGCGTCTAACCAAAACTATCATACCGATTCATTTGCAATTTTGGAAAAATGTACTTATTACCATGGTATATAGTGGATTTTTAACATGGGATTTTCATTTTGCAAGGATCGAGACCGTTTGTACCTATAAATACAACATTTTATAGTTGCCTAGAAAATTTTTATTTTGTTGAATATGTTAATTTTAATAACTAACGATTGATGTAAATAGTATGTAAGCTTATATATTATTATAGTGTAAATTATTAACGATAAATAAATAAAAAATTAATGACATTAAAATTAATTGTGGGCTTTTTTTCAAAATTGTTTGCTACATCAAAAAACTAATGTTGTTCTAATCTAACATAGTAAAATACTTCTTTGGCAGAACTGGCTATTCTAGCTAGTGCATTGTTATAATATTGTGATATTCAGAAAAATGCTGTAAGTGTAGGTTTTCCCGGGACATTCGCTTTGTTCAGTATGCGATCAAGCGCGGATACAAAAGGGGGCCCGGGCTCACTCAAAATGTTTTAACGATGAATTCGATTTTAAGTACCGATTGTTGTAATTTTATCCAAGTTACTATTTTTAAATGTTTATTATAACATAAAACTTATAGTATAAATATTTACATTTATTTTTAAAATATTATCTTATCAATAGTTATCGTGTTTGAAGAGTAACAAAATTACAATATTTTAAACGAATTCACATGGGATAAGTCAAGAAGTATACGTATTTAATTTAACTTAATTTTTATGTTAATGAAAATTGGGTATTTAACTTAATAACTGCATTGTTATTTCTTGTATTCATTTTTGAGGGTATATTTATCGTATTTATCGGGTAAGATGTTTTATTAATATATTTTAATTATAACATTAAAACTTAGAATATATTGATTATTTAGATGATGTTTATTTAGGAACATATGAATGATGTATATTTCGCAAAATCCTCGTGCTTTTCACATTTAATAATGAAACTTTTTTTTAAATTTTTATATTGTTGAATATATTAAATATAATAACAATAATATCTTTATACATATTATTTAATTATGCCTTGGTAATTTGCTAACTCATGGAAATTCTTGAGAACTTCTTAATAAATAAAGAGTACATAATAAATAATTAAATATCATACTCGTATACTGGCATAAATGAATAGCCGAATAGGTACACATTAATTAAATCGAACCATAAATTTAATATTTATTTCCAAGAACATAGTAATTCTAAGCATACTAAGATAGAATAATTTTACAAATGAAATCAAATAGATACGGAAAACAGTTTCCTGGGCCCCTACATGAGTCATCTCAGTGGGGCCCAGTTTACGGCCCATGTATACAGGGCCGGATTTAGAATTTGTAGGCCCCTAAGCTCAATTGTGGTGTTGGCCCTACCAGAAAGTTTTTAGAAAATAGAAAGGGCATACACACAAATAGATAAACTAAGCCATCTTTAAAACATTTTCAAATAATTTTCTATCCAAAATCGAGGGTATTGCAACTTTCTAACTTCTAGTTATTTGACCGAAAATAATAAAATTTAAAATATAGTATATTAAAGTGTGGATTTAATTACTACAGAGTAATTAAAAAGGTATTCAATGCTCTTTATTAATATTACTACAGTCTACACACTATATAGTATATTTTATTACACAACACCAATTTTAGAAAACTGAAAAAGAATGAAAAATATTTAGACGGAGATTTTTTTTTTTTTTTTTAGTTGTATGATGATGTGGTGAGAGCCCTGTTGTGGTGCGGGCCCATAGGCTACAGCCTATATAGTCTATGCTTAAATCCAGCCCTGTATGTATATGAAATTAAATAAAATAATAAATAAATAAATAGGTTGTCGTAACCTTCCTAGAAGTGTATAAAATATATTATACACTATTATATATATACATATATATGCTATAAAAAATAAATCAAAATAGTTCGATTTTAGTTCACCATCTATGTGTGATTTATTCGAATAAAATATTCATTTAAATCAAGTAATTCATCATTGTGGTTAAAAAAAACACCACGAAATGCTCGTACATGATGGATTTATTATGCAAACGTATATTTATGATTATTAAATTCAATTTTAATTTATTAGATTAATTATTATTAGATTTAAAAATAATATTGTTGTGTATTTAATACGTCGATGTTCCTTTAATTATACTTTATTGCTACCGCATCGAATTATTGGCACCATAATGTCCGGGACCGAAATAATAGCGTATTATATACTATAGTCGGAGTAATATGAATGTATAAAAGAGAAGATAGCACTTCAGCAGGTTTAACATTGATTTTAAATTTAAAAGACCAATACAGCCATATCATTCACCCATCTCGGTCACTTTTATAATACTTACCGGATATTTCAGAGTTATCACATATCACTCATCAGTTATCACTGCAATTAATTATAATTTTAATAATTATAATAATATAGTTATATGAACATAAATTAAGATATACAATTATGATATTAAGAAGAACTTAATTCGTGGTCATGATCACATGTACTATAGTATACTATAAAAAAAAAATAATAATTATAACAAACTATAGAAAACATATTAAAAAATAAATCGTTAACAAAAGTAATATTAATTAAAAATTAACCACTTTCAAACTATACACGATGAAGAGTATTATCCAGTAATTCTTTTTAATTTTAGCCATATACCATTCTCCGGACCAACCACAATAGATCGTTTAGTATATATTATTGGGATTTGAGTTCTCTCACAGGGCTCCACTTCAAATTTAGTTAAAATTTTAACTAAGGCTAATCTCATTTCCAGCTCAGCAAAGCGTTTTGCTAGAAAAAAGAAAATAACAATATTACACATAACTCGGGTAGGTATATACAATTTTTTTCTTCCATCAATACCTATGCACATACGAGGTCCATCCCCGAACGGGAAATAAGTTCCACTTATACGTTTTGCTTTTTCTTCGGGTGAAAATCTTTCCGGGTCGAATACACATGGATCCGGATAATATTTAGGATCATAATGCAATGACTGAATAGGTAAAATTACATGTTGGCCTTTTTCGATGGTGAACGATTCATCGGGTATTTGATAGTCTTGTGTAGCTTTTCTGAACATGGCGGAAAACACGGGATGCATTCGAAGAGTTTCTAAACAAAAAAATATTAACGTACATGAGTTTTAGTGGTGCATGTAAAGCTTCACAAAGCTGGGTGTTATTTGCATATTTAACAAATTGTATTTTATGTACACGATTTGCCACGTTTGGTAGGAAAAGGTATAAAATCTGTGACTAGTTGAATCATTTCAAATTTTTAACTGAATATTTTTCATCACCATGCATAAATTATATCGTCGTTTATTGAAATTAAAAGGAGCAACAGTCTTGGAATAGTGGAATTGAACTTTGAAGTATACAAAATATACCATGACATCATACATCGACCTCCACCCTCCCCACAACAAACCATAAATTATCATTTTTAATTTGGGAATTGTATGCAAAACAAAGTAAGTACTCCCATAGTAGAATGTATAATCCAAATTGTATGTTATAGCTTAATAAATAAAAAAAATGCATTTTAGATTGTGAGCGGATTGATGAATGTATTGATTTTAAAATTATGTGTTTTTTTTCGTGTCTTATAACACGTTTTGGACAGTAAAAATGCATCGATTTCAAATTGAATATTTATTTCTTTATTTCCCTCGTTGACATTTACTATAATAACTATATAATATAATTAGTTGGATATTTGGTTTTAATTTAATTGTATAAATTATAAATTAATTAATTTTAATACAATTTAATTTTCACTAAACACAATTTTTACAATAATTTGACTGATAATTCAGTTATAATTTAAAACATAGATATACGGATAAAATGTTTAAAATAATATTTATTTTATTTTAATCAAGTTATCAATATATTTATTATATATTTATATAATTTATTTTGTTAAAATTAAATTTTAATTTATGTTGACTTGCATGCGATTATTACTATTATTTATGACCTACTTTGATTGAAATATTTAATGATAAAACTGAGAATATATTAAAATATATACGTTGTATGAATTTGCATTCAAATACCTGTATGATATATTTATGATGTAAATTGTAATCTGTATTTTAAATTTAGAATTTATATTGCCTAAGTAAAAGAGTGTTAAAATATTTTTAAATATTAAACTCAAATCTATCAAATTTAGGTTTTTTTATTTAAATTGAAATTAAATCAATATTTGTGATATGAGAGCAAATATACCTGCAATGACCATATCCAAGTAGTTCAGATCTAGTATAAACTCGTAATCGATTTTGCCGTCGTTTTCGGCTAGTTTCAATTGAATATGGCTACGCAGTTTTTCTTGGATTTTCTTTTTTAATGCCAACTCATATAGACAAAAACTCAAAGTAGAAGATACAGTTTCAAACCCGGCAACAAACATGATGATTGCGTTTGCTACCATTTGTGTTTCTGTAAATCTTTCTTTTAAAAAAAAAAAATATATATATAAATAATAGTAAAAAAATTATAAATCAGAACACAATAATTGTTGGGTGATAATTTTTTTCCCAATGCTACGGAATATATTTATTTTTACTTACTTTCTTTGGGTAGATCTTCACTCAGAACTAAATCTTTCCTCGCTTGCATTAATACGTGAACAAAATCATTTCGAACTACATTGTTATCTTCCCTATATTTCATCGTTTCGTGTAATTGAATGCAAAAGAACCTAACTGCATCTTGTGGGAAATCCTTAATCTTCAGTACGTTCAAAATCATGGGAGATATCATCAAACATATTTCTCTGAAGAGTAATGCCATCGAGGGATCGAATAAAGACTTTCCGTATCGATGAAATGGTGAGTCCTTCTGGGACACGGTGTTCAACTTGAGGCCGAACGCACAGGTCCCGATAACGTCCGTGGAAAATCTACCAAACACGTCTTTGATCTCCAACTCGTCCTGGCCGTCCGACAGGCTAATATCTATGTTTTCCATCAGCACGTCAATGCACTCCTCGATATGTTGGTACATCACCTTGAGCTTGCCCGACGAGAACGCCGGGGTCAACTTGTTCCGGATCACTTTCCACTGAGGATTGTTCATAAAGAACAAGTGATCAGAAAATGGGTTCACTTTGAAGTCCGAGTAAATTCCTCGATCGGAGAAATGCGAGAAGTTCTTGATGAACACGTTGTTAACCAGCTCCGGGTCGCGTATCATCAAATAGGGAGTTCGCATCTGGTACAGGCCGCCGTACTTGTGGCCGGCAAATTGGGTGTAAATTTTCCGGTAAAACTCGATGGGATGTGTGAAGCCCAACGCAACGGACATGAAGTTTCCGAACAACGGGACCACGGGCTGCGCGTAGGGCACGCGGAGTTTTTCCCATTTGTCCAAAGTCGATGTAGAAAAATAGTAAACGATCGCTACGGCGATTAGACACGACACGAGGATGTATAGACACCAAGCGAACGCGGTCGGAGGAACCATCACTGTGGCAGTGACGGACGAGTGAGCAAAGGAATAGCTGGGTAGGTACATTCACTCACACATGTGGTCCCCTGATGAACTCACGAACTATTGTAGGTTTTTGAACGTATGCGAGAAGCTAAGCATCTGAGAACGAAACCGGTTTCGTTGATATGCCGGATTGAAGTTGGCTGCACCGATGCATAATAAGTTTTTAGTTCATTATGTGGCTGCGATAATGTAGGTGGAGAAATGTAGCGAAAAAGTGTGATTAGTCGAGTTTTTAATATGCATTTGAATCCCATCTACATATTGTACGTACCCATATGTATATATCGGATAATATAGCTATTAACAAATTTCACTCAAATGTTTTGCGTGTAATCACTTAGTATTGACTATTAAATATATTATTTAACACTAATAATTAATGCTTGGATTTTATTGCATTTGCAACTTTTCTTCCATTGTTTGGATTTGTTCCTATATATGTTTTAAATTCGTTTCACGAGAGTACGAATCAAGATCTACAAGTTTTTGGTGCAACTTTTTACAATTTTCGGCATTTTTTCAATTTAATTGCAATTTTGTTGATTTTTATCATTTACAGTACAATTTTATATATTATTTGTCAATTATTGATATTAAAATATCATTTTTAAGGTAGATATATAATTGTTTATTGTAAAAAAGAAAAAATTGTTTTTAAATGTTGATATAATTGTTTACAGGTTCCTAAAGTGCAGACAAAGTTTCGTTCAGATTAATAAGTTTAATTTTATATTATTTTTAATTTTTCAATTTTTTAATAATTTAATAATCTATTTTTAATTGTACCTAATGTAATTTTCTAATTAAATAAATAAGGTATTATCATTACGTTTATACCATTAGTATTTCTTTAAAGTTAAAATTTTAACTAAAATCTACCAATAATAAAATATTTTAAGTGCAATTTTGGATATTTTTTGTTGCAATAATGCAATTAATGTTTAAAGCTGCAATAACTTCCGAGCCCTAGTAATAAGTATAATACATGACCCGTTCGCTTATTGTAATAATAAATAGTATAAAATAGTTATTGATACCCATTTTTCTGTTGATGGCCAAACTACTTACGGAAACAAGGTAAATACAAACATACAAGTGGCACATTGCTGTAGCATTGTGGTTACTTTCTCTACGTCATACCTAGTTTTTCACAAGAAACCAGTTAATAATGCTTGTTCGGACTGTATGGAGGAATGCAAAACGTGTTCCGCCGGAATAGCAATCATCGGAAATAACAATATATTATAGGGCCAATATCAATTATTTTATTTTGATCGATGATTATTAATATTGTGACGTGGGTTCGCGCTGCGAAGTGCGATGCGTGAACAAGTTTTATTTTGTGTTTGACCAATGTTTTTCGTCGTGTTGTGTATTATTATTTTCGTGCGATGCATAGCGGTGCTTGTCACTATTGCAGCTTCGGTCGGAGGCAGTAGTATGCCTCCGTGTGTTTTGCTAGCAGAGTAATAGTCCTGTTAACATTGCGGATAAATAGTCATTATACAAACATATCTTCAAAATTATAAATCGGTTATGATTCACGTGTATAATAATTATGATAATAATTATTCAAAGTCATGCTTTCAGTGAACAAAATTTCGTAGTGTCGAGTCTATAGTCTTGTTGTGGTATTGAAGCATTATCATCGCAAAATGATAAATCCATTTTTCTTCCAAACTAATCTAATGTTGAGTACAATCTCTGGAACATTCTTCTTTGAACAGTTTGTTGATTTTTAAAGTCAAATTTTCCCTAATGCATATTATTATAGCATGTATTACATATTTTATTTTAATTATTTTTGTGATAAATTTGTAACTGATGTATGTAAATACTGTATTAAGTGGGCTATTAAGTGGGCCTCAAAAATTCTTTTTGACATAGGATAATCCTGTGTAAGAGCTCAAATAGGAATAAACCAAATTAAACGGTCTTCCGAGTTCATATTCAAGTTAATATAAAAAAATCCTACCCTGTCAAGTAGCCTATTGCAGGATCTATTCAATAATTTTATTGAAACTATTGTAGGATATAATATACATTGGTAGTATTTATTAAGTAAGAATTAATTAATTTAAATTTTATACTATACCTTATTTCAAATTATAATCTATGAAATAAATTATATATTTTTCCTCTGGTTAGCTAATTGATTGTATAATTTAATGTATATATATATACATTTTTCGTGTCTCTAATTCTTGAAATATCACATTTTGATTTTTGATAAAATACTATATTATATAATCGTTAACATAAAGTATTGAAAATAAATTAATATTCAATACCATGAAAAAAATATTTTATCATTCAATTTTGATTATAATCAGAAAATATTTTAATCTACTATTTAAAAAGGCAAATAAAATATTACACACCTTTATATTAAATGCGATCCGAATAATATGGAGAATATATAACTTTATCGTTGATGAGAATACAGCAATTTGTATGTTCCCTATAATGTTGTTTTTCTTACAGAACTCGTTTCAAAACCGTTTTGCATTCCTTGAAAATAGCAATGATTTCTGTTTTCCTACAATAAACAATATTTAACGAACGGTATAGCAAACATTAAGTAACCGCAAGACTTTTGTTCGTATTTATCTTGTTAGCATACGTATAACTTAACCATTAATAGAAAGGTTCTATTTATCAATAAGTATATTAATCTATTGATAACATAACTATGTGATATTTTTTACTAATTTTTCTTATATAAATTATTGTGATCACCTAACTCCCACTGAAAAAAAAAAAAATGGATAAATGTCAAATTCTTGTTGATATAATAACGGAGCCTGTTTAGTTTTCGGCATATTGGTATATGATTCCTTTCAATTCAGCAACCTACAACAGTTAACAAGTCCGTGTCCGTGTGTATATTATTCCCAGCTATTCCTTTGCCCACCCATCTGTCACCGCCGCAGTGATGGTTCCTCTGACTACGCTCGCATGGTGTCTGTACATCCTCGTCTCGTGTCTAACCGTCGTAGCGATCTTTTACTATTTTTCTACGTCAACTTTAGACAAATGGGGAAAACTCCACGTACCGTACATAAAGCCCATGTTCCCGTTGTTCGGAAACTTTATGCCCGTCGCGTTGGGCTTCACACACCCCATCGAGTTTTACCGGAAAATTTACAACCAATTTGCCGGTCACAAGTATAGCGACCTGTACCAGATGTGAACTCCCTATTTGATGATACGTGACCCGGAGCTGGTGAACAACGTGTTCACCAAGAACTTCTCGCATTTCTCTGACCGCGGAATTTACTCGGACTTCAAAGTGAACCCAATGTCCGAAAATTTGTTCTTCATTAACAATCCCCAGTGGAAAGTGATCCGGAACAAGTTGACCCCGACGTACTCGACGGGCAAGCTCAAGGTGATATACCAACAGATCGAGGAGTGCGGTGACGTGCTGATGGAAAACATCGATATTAGCTTGTTGGACGGCTAGGACTAGTTAGAGATTAAAGACCTGATGGGTAAATTTTCCACTGACGTCATCGGAACCTGTGCGTTCGGCCTCAAGTTGAACACCAAGTCCGAGAAAGACTCACCATTCTATCAGTACGGAAAGTCTATCTTTCTGCTCTCGATGAGAGCTCTTTTCAGAGAACTGTGTTTGATGATATCTCCCACGATTTTGAATATATTAAAAATTCCGGATTTTCCACAAACTACAGTTGACTTCTTTCGCGATACATTACATGACACGCTAAAATATAGAGAGCACAACAATATAATTCAAAATGATTTTGTTCACGTATTAATACAAGCAAGGAAGGATTTAGTTTTGAATGAATATCTACCAAAAGAAGGTCAGTAAAAAAAAAAAAATATTTCGTCGGCCTGGGAAAATATTTGTAATTTAACAATTATTACGTTATGATTTTTATTTTCTTTACTATTATTTTTTTAGAAATATTTACCGAAATACAAATGGTAGCAAACGCTTTTGCCATGTTTTCTGCTGGGTTTGAAACTGTATCTTCTAGTTTGAGTTTTTGTTTATATGAACTGGCACTAAAAAAGAAAATCCAAGACAAATTACGTAGTCATATTCAATTGAAACTGGCCAAAATCGACGGTAAAATTGATTACGAGTTATATTAGATCTAAACTACTTGGACATGATCATTGCAGGTATATTTGCTATTCGCATTTCATATAGTATTGTACTGATTTAAATCTAAACAGTAAATTGTAAATTTGATGAATTTATAATCAATGTTTTAAATGTTTAAATACTTTTTTGATCACAATCAATATAATTTATAAAATTTAAAACAGACGATGTAAATATAGATCATGCAAATATTTAGATACAAATGAATACAGCTTATACATTTTAGAGTATACTCTCAAATCTCATAAGTTTTATTATAAAATATTTTAAGGTAAAATGGTTCATAATTAATGGTAGTTTATAATTTTAGATAAAAAGTATCCAACAAATGTTTCGAGTCACTATGACAACCAAAAGGTTGGATGTATACATTTGTTTTCACTTTGAAATTACTTAAGCATTAAAACTATCGACTTTTAATAAAATAGGTATTTTTTTTTGTTAATTTTTTTTTTTGTTTTTCTTTTAATTTATATCCAACAATAACAGATACCTTAAGGCTAACTACACATATTGTCTTGGCTCTAAATAACTTAAGGAAGTATTCCATTAAAAATTATAATATGGCCAATACTGTTCTGTGCGAAGTCGGATAATTCTGCTAGTACTTGTATATATATAAATAATAATAATAATCATACAATTTTAAATATATTATACATTTTATCTAAATTTTAAGTTTCAATTTAATCTTCATATAAATTATTATAAACCTAGTACTTATTAATAATCAAATTGTATATAAATCGAAAAATTTACAATTTTTATCTAAAATAACCGATGAGAGATTTAATTATTTTCAACAGTGGCAATTAATTTATCTATGAGTTATGACAGATTTTATTGTAGATTTTGTCTATGGGATTTCTATTTGAGAATCATTATAATTATTATTATTCATGAATTATTTTGGTAATTATTTAATTTATTAATAGATGTATGGTAGTGGTGGGGGACTCGATGTTATGATGTCATGGTATTTTTTATTACTTCAGTGCCACTACTCCAAGACTGCTCCTCCAGTTTTTATACATTTCCTTACTAGACGTTGCAAATCTTGTATATAAAATAAAATTTATTAAATATGCAAATAACATTCAACGTTGTGAAGCTTTACATCATGCACCATTAAAACTCATGTAGGTACGGTTATATTTTTTTGTTTAGAAACTCTTCGAATGCATCCCGTGTTTTCCGCTATGTTCAGAAAAGCTACACAAGACTATCAAATACCCGACGAATCGTTCACCATCGATAAGGGCTAACATGTAATTTTAGCTATTCAGTCATTGCATTATAATCCTAAATATTATTTGGATCCAGGTGTATTCGACCCGGAAAGATTTTCACCCGAAGAAAAAGCAAAACGTATAAGTGGAACTTATTTCCCGTTTGGGTATGGACCTCGTATGTGTATAGGTATTGATGGATGAAAAAAAAAAATTATACAACCCGAATTATGTGTAATGTTGTTATTTATTTTTTCTAGCGAAACGTTTTGCTGAGCTGAAAATGAGATTAGCTTTAGTTAAAATTTTAACTAAATTTGAAGTGGAGCCCTGTGAGAGAACTCAAATCACATTAACATATACCAAACGATCTATAGTGGTTGGTCCGGAGAATGGTATATGGCTAAAATTTAAAAGAATTACTAGTGAAGAAATATTGTTATAATATACTATATAGATCTGTGAATGTTACTTTTTTTTTGATTCATTTTTTTAAGAAGAAAATTTTAGCTTGTTATTTTTGAGTCATGACTCAATTGTAGTTATTACTGATAAGTGAATACTCTCCAGTATCCGGTAAAAATTGTATATACGATCTATTATGTATGGGAATTTCCAACTATATTTATGTGTTAATTTAATAAAATGTAATTGTTAAAACTATAAAACTATTTTTTTAGTAGGTAATATCAACCATAACTAATGAGCGAAACTCCCCGGGGGGGGAGGGGGTAAGATGGTTGAGACTCTATGGTATGATCAGAGCCGGATTAAGTACTTTGGGGGCCGTAAGCAAATGATTTAGATGGGCCTAATTAATTACTTAATAAATATAGGTAACATCAATAAAATATATGAAGATTATTGTTTTCTTTTATATATAGTCTTTCTCCAAATTTAGGGGGGAGTGAATACTACAAATAACAAAATATTATATTTCATTATTTTATAAATGAAAGTCAACATTTATATTTTGAAAGAATTTGGGCCCTTTTTCTATTAAGTAAGATATTAAATTATGGGATGTTAAATTCCAATCTCCGGGATCATTTGAGTACTCAATTACGTCATTACTTTGAGAAGAAGCACCAGTGATCGAATTAGGTAAACTTGGGACAATATGTGAGTCCGGTGTACTCGTATTTATAATATTATCTTCTATATTATTGGTATTTTTACTATTAGTATATTTAGGTTCAAAATACGTTGTAAGAGGGTTAACTTTTTTTAGAAAGTCTGCTTCATTCTTCTTATTCATTCGAGTTTCTTTTAACTTTTCTCAATCTCCTCTCGGGTTTGACATTTTTCTCGGTATTCAAAAAAAATATATTTACTTGAAAACACTTTTTAAATACTAAAACACAACTACACAAGTGTTATACAGATATACGTACAGACTACAGTTTATCATTCACTATAAAAATTTATTAAATGACTGTGATTCTCGCCGTCGTCAAACAATCGTTTTGATCACAAGTATAAACACAATATCATGTTATAATAATATTGTTCTGTGTACAGATAAGAAAGTCCGAATATTGTTATAGACGACACTGCGTTTCATTATTTGCGGGGCTTTCCGTCCAAACACACACTTGTATACGCGTTTGTATAATATTTATTATTCACTGTCTCGTATTTAACGTATTTATCCGAAACGGCTCGACCGATTTTAATGAATTTTTTTTCGTATATTTTTTAGATATAAAATAATGATTTATACTTACGTTCGATTTATTTGATAATTCATATGGCAGAACAACGTTTGCCATGTAATAAAATATATTTTTTATTTTTATATAGGTACTGGACATTTTACGGGCCGTATTTTTTCGAGAGCAATGCCTATTTTGCTTGTAGGTAAATCCGGCCCTGGGTATGATAAGTTACAGAAATGGGTGGATGATATTGCTGTATCATCGGAAATACAGTGGAATTAATTTTAACATCTTTGACTATAAACAAATATTTATTTTTGTTTATCGTCTATGTTATTATAATAGTTGTTAACATTACTTAAAATAAGACTAGTTAATGTTATTTGTTTAGAAATTTGTCGGAAGCTGAATAAATATATTTTAATCGTCGTAATGTTTGAATATGATTACATATGTTATATTTTATTCGACGAGATTAATGTTAACATAAACATTTTCCTTAAGTTCATATTCATTCATGTACTATATGTAATTGTTAGTATATAGTATAACCTAATATTGAATTGAGATAAATATGACGCGATGAAAACAATTATTGATTGGCATTGAGCTAACTATTATTTATAGTGATGAAAGACAATAGATATTTTACTCATAACTTTATTAAAATTCGTCTGTATTGGAAATGTAACATGGATTTTAATTTTAGACCATTTTTTAATTCTTACAATATAAAAATCAAAAATATTTTAAAGTTAACTGAAAAATAAACCTTGAAAATAATGTTTAGATAACAGATTTTCACAAAATCGAAACTACTTTTAAGCTAACAAGCCCGGTTTAACATTTTTCTATCGAAAATCATGATTATATTATTACATTTTTCGTCATACAATAAATAACTAACAAAATAATTGAATATAACTACATAAATACACATAAGTCATACATCAATCCACATTTATTATAGCTCTATACATAAATTATAAAATAGTAAATTCAAATGGTACAGCGTCATGTATGATTTTTTCTATGTAACCTAACCCTCGTTTTCCCTCGTTCCTGTGCGCGTATTGTACTTTAATAATAATACTACCCAGATTTTGTGTGTTTCATTTTTTTCCAGTGAAAATTTCAACATTTGAATATATTTATTATTACATTATAATATACTATTAGATTTATTTGTCTAAGTTACTAAAATACCAGTGCAGTTTAATAAGTTGCCTGTTCAAAAACTTTCGGCGATAATTGCAAACTGCACTCAAGGTATAGGTTAACACAGAATCACACATGTAAACTGCGCCCGAGTTTTTATCAAGTGGTAAATTGTAACATGTAAACTTCAACACAAACAACAAAATTATAAAATATCTATAGTTAATACTTAGTTTGCTATAGTCATAGCCCATAATATTTAGGCAATAGTTATAAATCAAATAAACATACGTAATTATGAAAATATGAAATACTTACCTCTAGTTTATACTTCGACCATAGCATATAATAAATAAAAAATAAAATTTTAATTTTAAGACATAAAAATAATAATAATATATATTGTTGATACATATTTATCAGTTGGTGTGAGACCATTAATATATTTACTCGTATTAATAATACTTCTTAATCATCAAATTTTTATTTAGAATTTTAATGTTTAAAAGTTTCATTTTAATCGGAGTGCAGTTTACCAACTTTTCAAACCCTGGTTTTAATAGTATAATATCTAGGACTTGCTACAGGCCCAAAATATTATCATCTACCATTTATTTACCAGAGATTCTCAAACTGTGGATCTTAAATATTTTTTTGACCGGTCGCGTTAAATTTTAAAATAAAAATTGTTTTGAAATATAAACATTAAATATTTATATGAACAATAATCACTATGAATAGCTGTATTTTTCGTGTTTCTATATCATCATATATTTATTACTTTTGTTAAATTTGTTTGGTTTTATCAAAAATGTAAAAATACAACATTAATTTCAAAATTCTTACCATCCCTGCCATAAAGATCGGGATCCTCTGGTGAGTATGGTACATCTAATAATTAGGTCCGAGATAACGCATCCATCGACCACCGTTATCTTTACATCATCCGTAAGAAATATTGAAATATCATGAATGATGAATGATGCAGCTACGACAGAGCACTACACCATAATAATTATACTTCTATAATGGGAAAAACGTTCTTGAACAATCAATAAGTATTATGAAATAAATATCACTCCACCTTTCGAAATTTCACCGCCCAGTATATTATTATATCCATTGTATCCATCTAAACGCAGCCCTTATGTGGCCACTGTCACAAGCGTCCTATTTACCTTTTCACATCCGTTTTCCGTTTCGCCATTGAATAATAATGTCATTGTTTCTGGCATGTGCGTGTGGGTGGCAGAACCTTTGGTGGGCTTGAAATTGCATTTTTTTTTTCAAATATACGAGTTGAGTGCAAACAAAACGGCGTGCATCCATTTCAATACCTACTTACTCGATTGATCTCCGGTAACGACCGTTATGTTTTTTTTTTTTATGTTTTAGTTTCATGCCCAACGCATAAATAAATATTTTACTATAAATTTACATACAGTTTCATAACATGATAATGTTTCTCTGAAGTGGAAATGAAATATTGTGCAATCTAAACAGCCATTTAAAATATAACTTTTGGATGAAGAGAGAGGAGTGTATATTATACTACCGATCTCGAGCTCGACACAAATGTGTTTTTTCTTTCTTGTTTTATTGATGGAACGCGCGTTATAATATAATCAAAGTGAAAAGTAATTTTGAAACGTTATAGGTAGTTATAAAATTGAATTTGTAATTCATCTGAATATCTAACTGAAATTTATTTATTTTAAAATTCGATACATATCGAGACATGCATTATTATATATTTTTATTATTAGTGGTAGGTACGTGACACAGTATAGTATAACGTCGACTAGTGGTTCAAACGTTGTATCAATTTCACCTACCCGTTGAGAGAATTATCTTCAATTAAATTAATATCGTATCCATTACATTTTGTTACGAAACGATAGACGTACACAAAACATAATATTATTATTATTATATGATACGCAATTATTTGTAGCTTATATAATTTATACGAAGTGGTATCATTTTTAAAACATTTATTTGTTTGACATATTCTCGATAACAAATTTGATTAACTAACTTGACGTTTAAATTCTAACCACTAACAGCTGTGATCGCGTCAGGCATAGTTTAGCCAGCTTAGAACTTTTGATGACTTTTTTTTAATAATATTCTATTAGGGAAAAAAACCTCGACATATTGTCAAATAGCTTACACCAATAAAAGCAATTTTCAGAGAGGTACTTTAAGATTAAAAGCGTAAAATTAATAACAACAAATTGCTAGTTATAGTTTAAAAATAAGACGGAATTACATTGATGGATGAGTAGCCAATGTCAATGCTTTACACGTAGATTATTGTCCAATTTGATACTTAAGTCAAATACATTCATATCACAGTCTTCTAGAAAAAGTAATTTGTTGTAAAATGCTAATATAAAGGTTAGTTTTAAGAATGCGTTTAGTTTATTTATTCGTTACAATGAATCGGTTCACATCTTCTTTCGGTTTGGGATCTTCATCGAAATGAACCAGGAAACGATGAAACAGTGATGATACACCATACACATATAATATATAGGTATACGTACTTGTACAAATGTATTCATAGGAGCAATTAGAGCACAAATATTGGGGATGATGCTGAGATGGTATATTGCTTATAAAATTGCTTATATAGGTAGTAATATAATAGTAATAAATCAGATTTTTTAATATTGTAATGTGCCAATACAGGTACATCGTATAGTACAAACATTTTTTGCACCCATTTTCTAATAAGAAGGCCTAAATTAACGAGTAAAGCATAATATACGTGAAAACATAAAAATCGTCTATCAATGTAAAAATATGAATAATATAATATAAATCTTGTTTACGCGTAAACTAATTGATAAAATAAATTATAATAAGGATAAAATTAACAAGGCAAACCTAATCGTTAATATACACACCCGTGACTCGCAAAAACATCATGGCCAACTAGAATAATTTATAAACCCAGGTGACTAGCGGGTGTACCGGTCAGCATGAGCAAAAACAAATAATTGAGATCAAGGCATCCAGTTGGCGAAAATAACTACAACAAACAGGTGATTTTCTGCCAAAATTTTACGTTTAACTTCATTCATTCTGATTAAAATTAGAATTAGCTACCCATTTAGTATTAAATACAACCTTTTATTAAAATCTAAATGTTTTCGACTAACCAATCAACATTTTTTTTTCGTATTTAAAAAGATTATATAATTAAACTCATTTTTAAATTTTTATTCCAATGAAATATATTTTTCTATAAGATCTAATATATTTTAGACTCTAATTTTTAAAAGAAACATTAATAAATGAATCTGTGTAATGTAAATCCCAACAAAAACATGAATGTGAAAATGAGAGCCATGTTCAGTATTAAGAATATTTTCTATATAATAATAATAACGATTTTGTTTTATCAATTTTAATCAATGAATACTATTTATGTAATAACTTTTTGTTTTGCCTATTATTGAAATGCTTTATTGGATACATTTTCTGTCTACTTTTCAGGAAGCAAATTCTTTAAATCTTTAAAGAAATAAGGTAAGTAAGTTAAGTAAGGTAAATAAGTTAAGTACTTTTTCAGACCGTGCAGTAACCTACTTAATTAAATCGCTTTCCTGTACCAAATTGTGTCACTGCTGTCGAAGTTTATTTTTATACATACATGAAAATTAGTTACTTAGTTATACCAAGAATAATAAAAAGGTAAAATATTTATATCATCTTGTAGACTGTGTATTTATATTTCAGTGTATATAGTACATATTTATTTTATCAAACGTGAGCGCATAAAACACAGAAGAAATTTATGAAATAATTTGAAACAAAAATACGCATTTTTTTTAAAATATAGTTTATAATAAAACTATATTTTTTAAAGTAACTGTTTTGTTTTTAATAAGATTAAATAACTTAACTTTTAATGCACTGAATTTCGGTTAATCACATTATTTTTGTAAAATAAATTTTCGTTAAATTAATAATAATAATAAGGTCGGCGTGTGTTTTTATTTTTTTTTGTCTTAGTTCTATTGAAGATTCGGTATAATATTATTGAATTTCCACGTATTACAGTTTATATAATAATATCATATGAAACATTATATTAAGTAGGAAAAATCCATTATTTATGGAGGATTGAGAGCATCGAGGACCGCCGTCGGTTATTGGGAGCGCCAAGCTCCCGGAGATGCGAAGTGATTGGTGTAGTATTATAAGGGCGGGGTATGAGTTCTCGCTTAATTAAAGTATAAAAGTGCTATACAAGCCATCGGCACCGTATTATTATTATTATTATTATTACTATTATTTCACTCACGGTGGAGGCGGTGCCGACAAGCTGCGTCATCCTGTACAGGGCTGGTTGAAATTTATCATCGTCGATGAGCACTTGACGTGTGACACATCTCCATTTCGACAGTATTAAGTACAACTTAGGTTTTTCTAGAATTCGTGGTGTAGTGCAGTTCACAGGGGAAAAATTAAAAAAATAAGCAAAATTAATATTATCTACGCACCGCCCACCCGGCCGAGACCGTTCATATGATCTACAGAACGATGTTATACTGCGTAGGATTATTCGTATAGTTTGACACTATATTATTATAATATAGTGAGTGCTGCGGTATAATTCAGTGGTTTTTGTAACATTGCGTATAAACACGCTTGCCGCCGTGACATCAATGGTTTTGTTGGCCTTTAGCGGTTACCTGCACAGTAAGGCGCTCGGTTCTTATCGATATGTTTTGGAACTGTTAGCGCTGGTGGTTTGTGGCCATAATATATTTATCACATAAGGAAATAGGTGCATTGTGGGTTTTTTTCATTATTATGTAATTTAATCAAAAATGGTAACATTTAGAATCAAAAAAAAAAAAATAATGATTAATTGTTTTCGTATTTGAATTCAGTTTGTTAAAAATGATAGGTAAGTCATATAGTTATCAAAAATAAACAATATTTTTTAAGAACATAAACATTTGTTACACCATATACATTGATTCATCAGTATCGTTATAGCAATAAAATATACAGTTTTTTTATCAAACATCACTTATAAATTATAATCTTAAAATGTCAACGGTACGTTATATACTTTTATGAAGTAAATACAACTTAGGAAATTATATTTGAACATTTAATGGCATTTATTTCAATTCAGCAAAATGTATTTATTTACTATTGTCAAAGTAACTTTAGTTGGTGAAAATTCAGTAGTATCGAATACGTAGATACTTAAGGTAGTACATTGCCACCACCTAAAATTTAACGTGAGTAAGTAGGTACTTTTTAAGATAAAAGTATTTAACCAGGATACCTTATTTTAATATAATTACTATAGTTAAATTACGAGACACTCAGGTACATAGTTACGTCAAAGGCGCCCGCAAGATAAAATCCCACCAGGGGCAAGATAAAAATTATTTAAAATATAATATACTCACTAATTAAATAATAGTAGAATCAAATTAATAGTAATATTTGATAATAAAATAATAATATTTAGATGTTTAATAATTTAACTTAAACAATATTCTTATATTTATTAAAGTTTGTAGGTACATTTACACATTATTAATCATTAAATAAAAATTGAATTCTTCTTGGTTGCATACAAAATAACTGAATAGCATCATCTATAACCTATAAAAGATACTAGATAGAGAATATTACAATAGTTCATGATACTATTGATGATAAATTGTATGTTGATTATATTAATTAATTTTCATATAATTACTGATAAGCTCGAAAAAGTTTTATTCTATTATTTTATATGTTTTATGGTAAAATGGAATACCATGCATGATATTAAAGTACAGTTAAAAACTCCTAAGGGGTAATGGTCCTATTGTCCCCCCCCTGCGAGAGCCTTTGAGTTACGTATTTATCTAAGTGTCACGATATTACAGTATTAATATATAAGTAGCCAATAGGTTATTATTTACATAGATATAATATAATTTCGTTTTAGTATAGGCAGTTATTGTATACTAATAAGATAATATGTTTAGTTAAAATTATTAAGCTACTAATTGTAGGTACTTAAAAATGATTACCAAATTAATTATTATTATTGTACCTTGCAAGGTCGGAATTCTTGGAACTTATTAATCTAATTAATAAACTACAAATTACTGTTTGGTATTTGTATGTTAATACAATATTTAGGACTTATGCATATACTAGAGAGAGTAATTTTTTTATTTTTTTAATTGTTGTAACTAACTTCATTTTATAACAGTTTTAATTTTAATACCAAAGACTTGTTAATGGATTACCTAAACATAATACCTACCGTATTAGTAAAGTAGGAATTTGTTATTTTAATGCTCCTAAAACAAATGTAAATTTTCTTTATAAAAACAAAAAAATCCATTATAAAATGCGTTAAAAAATATATTTCCTACAATTTAAAAATAATATTATAACAATCAAGTTACCGTATTATTTACTTAACAAATAAATTAACATAATATTTATTTTTCTACATTTTATTTAATTTGATTAAATTATAATTTATTTTTAATTAAATTTTTTTTCTTTAACGCATTGTAATTTGTATACCTATTGTAATAATTATTTTTTTAAGTTTTTCAAGAAGTTAGTGCTTCAAAAATTGCAAAAATTGTAGTTAAATTAAACTTTTTAATTTTTAATTGTTACTAAAATATTCGATTAAATTATTTTTGTTCTAATAAATTTCTTATGCATTCTGCTGTAACACATTTTAGTTTTTCATAATTTAACTTGAAGACTTGAAATGTTACTAGTTATGTAAATAAATTATGCTTTATAAATAAAGTTATTTTCTACCAGTTCCATTTTAAGAAAAGTGATTTCCGAAAACAGGTCATAACAAAATGATTTCAAGTTTTTATAATTTATAGATTTATCACTGATATATTAGTGACAGGCTAAAATATTTGTTTCAGAATTTGGCGAAAATATTTTTCCAAAGACGATAATATTTTCTTTTGTAAAATCTACAAACTGTATAAAATAATTTACAAATCCTCATCGTGTAAAACAAAATTTTTTTTCAAATTCCGTAAAATACAAAAATTAATATTTATGTATACTTAATAAATTATTATATGCACATTTAACATTTTTTCACGTATTTTTTAAAATGTTTTCGTGCATATTTTGCCTTATTTGACTCCTGCAACTTGCGAGCTTTACTCATAAGTCATAACACTCATAACTAAAAATGAAAATAATATAATGTGTACCTAGATATTGTTTTGTGTAGTAATAGTATATGACTACACACCATTGACGCTAATGGTTTCCATACGGCAATACACACCATTAGTGACCGCGATATTCTATTACACAGCATTGACTGAGCTTATGCAAATAACCGTGGATGTAGGTAAATTTTCACACATTGACGAAATTCGTGCATTATGTTGAGGGTTGTAGAAATTCATCCTTGCAAGATACGCAGGTCCGTCATACCCTCAATGATGTTATGACTGTTATTATTTTTAACTAAAACCAACCATAATATTCCATATCAATATGAAGTAGAGACGAGTGGAGATCCATCGAAGTCATTGAACCAATCTAAAGATTGTAAAAAAACAAAACAAAAATGAAATGTAAAAACAACAATTATGTGTAATTATTATTACTGCAATGGGTACATAATATTATAATATTATTTAAAAGTATAATAGCTTCATGCATCATAATAATTCTTGTAGGTATCTTATCATGTCATAGCATGCGTACATGTAAGTTAGTTGAAATGATTTAACGAGCGTTCCCAAACTAATAAATTATTTTATTTTCAACAAAATTAATATTTCGTTACGTGGTATAAGCTAATTATTATGGAAATACACGTGAGTCACAAAAACTTGAACCTGAGGAAAGAGAGAGAGAGAAAACGATATTTTAAGTTGTGATAGATTTTGGACACAAAACTATTGTAATACCACTCATCAATATAATTAATTAATGGGCCACCGAAATGGCAGTATTATATATATTTTTGTACGTAATAATAATCATTACGACATGAGGTAATTTTTGGGGAGAACATTTTTATTTTTTTTTAATATTTCTAGGATATACATCATTATTCGAATTTTCTTACAACCTATCCAAATTTAAATGTAAATACTTTGCAAAAGTCATTTGAACTGCGAATTATTTTTATCGGTTCAAGTCTATATTGTGTACGTGGGTAGGTAATTAAGTTAAATCTTGAGGGTCTTAATGAAATTAATAAGTACTTAATGTAAACGATGCTCAGGGTTTCAAGTTTTAATATTTCATTGTTGTTTTAGATACTAGCATTAATTATGAATCGTTAGGCAAATATTCAAAACAGTAAAATGCCTTCAAATTCCAAAAGATTGTGGGAAAAGTAGAAAACAATAAGCACAAAAAATTAAACAAAAATAACAATTAGAAACGTGCATACAAGCAATTTGTACTTCAAATTTCCAATTAGATCTACGCTATATAAAGGGTATGTCTATATTTTTTAGAGTTATCTAAAGTATGATAATTTCCATTATTGGCTACAATACTTACTTATATAAACTTTGCATGATATTATATTGACTTTTGTAAAGGTACATGGCTATATGTATATATATATATATATGGTATATGTCATGGCTCCGACACTGTCCGTTTCCGGATAGTATAATACACGTTTTATAAATAATATAATTCAAAATAATATGTTTCAGTTATACTTTATTTGAAGACCTAACTTCAAATTCTACATGTTGTGTTTACAAAATTATGGTAAACAATTTTGAGCCCCCCTCCTCAAAAAAAAAAAAATCAAAAAAAATCTTATATCCGCCACTGCACACTAATTATTGATGAATTAATTTTAAGTGTATAGCCGGTACATATGATATGCGTGGTAGATTTCTGTTTTTCTAATCATTCAACGTTACGACTAGAATATTATATTTGTTGAACCAAACACTTACAGTGGCATATCGCTATCCAAGGTTAATAAATATTGTCTTAGCGTTGTAATATAATGTCGTACGATGGTACGATATACAATTATATTTTTTAAAAGCCATAGGACACGATTAATATCAAAATAAGTATACGTATTGTATGGTTTCACGATAATTTCACTTCATGTCCGAGTGATTGGCGTAATTACCTGACAACAGTCACGCGAACTATTTCAGACTTATGTGTGTAAAAACTACAAAGTACATATAGATACGTATACGCGTTGTCAATTCATGCAGTGTTGGATTTAGGGGGGAGGAGGCATGTGCCCGAGCCCCGGGGCCCCCACAAAATAAAACAAATATGGGGCCCTCAAAATATAAGTACGTTGTGTCTATTAATCAGTATCATTATGTATTAGTGGCATCGTACATTTTAAAAATCAGTTTCTACGTTTTATAAACAAAATATTTAAGTTTATTTATTTTCCCTGGGTGTTGTACAAGTAATTTCTTGAGAAGAGATTAGATTTTAGTGATGAAACAAATCATAAAATGAACATTGGTATATACGGATGACGTGACGTAAATGGATCTATCAAACAATATTGGTATTTTTCTGTTAACGCTGTTGACAACAATACCCACAATTTGTATATATTTCGTCCAAACTGTTCTTATATGTGATTTGTTATATATTTGTCTATAGCCAGTTTCACAGCCACGCGTACCGTCCGCGTTGTTTCATACACATTAAGCGTATTTTTCATTCTATTTCTATATTGTTGTTTATATGTGCCTAAAGTCGTAAATAAGGAACTTCATCATGCTTATAAATACCTTAAAATATCCATAAATTTATATCCTTACAATTTATCAAATATACTTTTAAAATATTTTATTCTTCATTAAAACCTAAAAATACAAATTAATTTATTATGAATTATTATTATTTATTATTTTCGATTCTGAACGGATGTGACCAATGTATTAATTTTACAATCAAAATAAGTGTGTTTTTTTTTTTAATTTTTCTATTTAATTTTTTTTTTTTTTTGTGTCTGATAACACCTTTTTGGGCTGTAAAAATATTTCGATTTCCATATGCAGCAAATTTTCCAAAATGAAAGTTAATGCAGAATATAGATGGTACTCGAGCAAGTCAAAAGTTAAACATTGTCAATGCTTTTCAAAAGCGTCAGAGAAAAAATGACAGAAAAACAGGAATTTTTACGCAAACCACATATTTTGACAAAATATATTTATTTTTTAAATGCTTTAACTCAAAAACGAAAAACCGTAAATACTTGAAATTTTCACCAAATATTTATATTAACGTTTTCTAAACATGATTAATTTTTCGAAGTTTTTAATTTTTTTTTAAATATTTGTTATTACTCAAAAAATATAAGTCGTAGAAACTTGAAACTTTTATTAATTGTTTAGATTGGCATTTTTTTAAGTAATTTTTTTTTTGGAAATATTTTATTGATTTTTAAACAATTTTATTAATATAGGTAATTGAAATATTTAATTTTTAAATTTTTTTTTTTTATAATTGATGATTAAAAAAAAAAAATTGGCTGGAACAAAATACTTCAGAATCTAATAGAAGAGGCCACAGAAGTTTTTCTTACTACCATTTAGAAATGTTTGAAATACATTGGCACAAGTATTTATTATGCACGTTTGAAAAGCAAATATTTACATAATATTACAATTTTAATATAACATTATATATTATAATTATAATTATATACCAATTCTAGACCTATAAATCAACTCCGTTCAAAATCTTTTATCGCATGCAATAATATACCTATCACTGCTTTCAGATTTAATACATCCGTTTTAATGAGTAATGACCTATCCTATGAACGAGGTCCGTTTCACCTCCTACTGTTCAGTAGAGCAAGTCCCCCGTCCCTCGTCCGGTTCTTATTTCTTCTTTTTCAAGATTAATTAACGTAAATTGCAATTATAATTAATGCATATTTATATGTTTATGATTTAATAATAATATTTAAAATCTTACTCAAACGTTCAAATTTTTAATAATATTTAATCATTTCAATCTATTTTTTAAAAGATTTATAATAAATATTTTAAAATATGTGAAATATGTACTTAATATATAACTATAATTAATAATTGTTAAAAATTAAAAATATTAAGTATTATAAATAATTATTCTATATTTTTGAAGAATCATCTTCAATCATCGGAGTTGGATAACTGAAACTGGCACTGCCCCCTCCCTCTTCCCACACGGCTTTGAATCTGGCACTGAATACATATTATATCATAATGTTCGACAGAATCCCTAAGCTCGTATAACAGCTGTATTCGCAAACTTTTTTTCATGTTAAGTCCGTGAAAAAAAAATTATAAACGTTCTACGAAAAGGTGTAGTACCTATAATACGTCTGTGTCGTTGAGTATACGGGTAATACGCAGAAACCTGCAAACGATTTGTGCTAAATTAAGTGGCGCAAGGTAAAATACAGAAGTTTTGTTATTATAAAATCGTATTATTGTTAACCTTGAAAATAATCAATGTATATAAAGTGTTTACGATTCGCAACACTTAGATCATGACTGTAGTACAACTATTTCGAACAAATATATAATAATACGGTGCGTCGTATATTATTATAATAAATAATTATTACCTAAAACAATTATCGATGGGATTTGCGTGCAATATAATAAAAATTCAGTATATAGTGTTTATGCTTCCGTTGGTGATATTCCCCACCCCGAAAGAGGTCACACCGAGGAGTCTAAAATTTGTTATGAAGAAACTATACCACTACGATGAATCCTACGACAATACCACAGTAGATGACCAAGTTCCAATGTGGACGGTTGTCGTATGTGTCACTATATAACCGAGCGGTTTCGTGTTTACAACGGTCCGCCATTATTACATACAAGTATTAAACCACTTTAGTGTCAGGACAACTTTGGAGAGGAAAAAAAAAAAAAAATAACAATATTACCAAACACGATGTTTCCGTTCAACGTGACCTGGAACAGCTGGTGGATAAACGTGGTGGCGCCGTGCTTGCTGTTGGCCGCCACCGGTGCCTACTACTTTTGCACGGCGACGTTCGGTAAATGGGAAAAGCTGCGCGTGCCCTACGTCCGGCCCGTGGTGCCGCTGTTCGGCAACTTCTTGCACGTGGCCATGGGCATCGTCCATCCGGTGGACTTCTACCGGAGCGCGTACTACCAGCTGGCCGGCTGCAAGTACGGCGGACTGTTCCAGATGCGCACGCCGTACCTGATGATCCGCGACCCGGAGCTGGTCAACAACGTGCTGATCAAGGACTTCCAGTGCTTCACCGACCGCGGCATCTACTCGGACTTCCGGACCAACCCGCTGTCGGAAAATCTGTTCTTCATGGACAACCCCCGGTGGCGCGTGATCCGCAACAAGCTGAGCCCGGCGTTCACGTCCGGCAAGCTGAAGATGATGTACGATCAGATCAAGGAGTGCGGCGACGAGCTGATGAGGAACGTGTGCGACGCGCTGACGGACGGCCGTGACGAGATGGAGGTGCGCGACGTCATGGGCAAGTATTCCACGGACGTGATCGGCACGTGCGCGTTCGGTCTCAAGTTGAACGCCGTCAGCGACGACGGGTCCGCTTTCCGCAAGTACGGCAAGACGCTGTTCAAACCGTCGCTGCGCGTCCTGTTGCGCGAGCTCAGTCTGCTCATCGCTCCGGCCCTTCTGAGAGTCGTCAAGTTCACGGACTTCCCGGCGGACGCCGTTGAGTTCTTCCACTCGGCGTTCCACGAGACGATCGCGTACAGGGAGAAGAACAACGTGGTCAGAAACGATTTCGTCAACATCCTGATGCAGGCGAGAAACGATTTGGTTTTGAACAAAAATCTACCTCAAAACGGTAGGCGCGCGCGCACACACACACCTAAATAGTACCAAAAAAAAAAAAAAAAATAGAAATTTACCATCTGTGTATTTTGTCTTTATATTATGATTATGTTATTTATTGCTGTTCCAGAAAGATTTACAGAAACGCAAATTGTGGCTAATGCGTTCGTTATGTTCGGTGCTGGATTTGAAACCGTGTCTACTGCTATAAGTTTTTGTCTGTACGAGCTGGCGCTGAAAACGCACATACAGGATAAATTACGCAAAGAGTTCACGTCAAAACTGTCCAAAAACAATGGTGTGATCAACAACGAGTTTTTGATCGATCTAAATTACTTAGACATGGTTTTAGCAGGTAATGACTGATAACAAATTATGTAGTTGATTTTTTATTTATTTTTTAACTTATTACATTTTTTATCAACATTTCTAATTCGATTTTGGAATATGTAAATGTTGAAATACTGAATAGTCTAAGCAATATTATCCGATGCATTGCGTGATGAAAAAAACTTTTAAAAAATAAAATAAAATTTGTATCAAATTATTAAAACACTTAACATACCTGTAATATGTGTACATTTTGATTTTTAGAAACTCTCCGAAAGTATCCTCCAACTTTTGCTTTGTTCAGAATAGCTACTCAATCCTACCATGTACCGAACGTTTCTCTAATCATTGAAAAAGGTCAAAAAATAATCATACCAATTTACTCATTACATTATGATCCTAAATATTTTGCGGATCCTGAAGTATTCGATCCGGAGAGATTTTCACCCGAAGAAAAATCAAAACGTATAAGTGGCACATATCTTCCTTTTGGCGATGGCCCTCGTATTTGTATAGGTACCTATTTATACATTTTTAAATATTTTAACAGGATAAATATAGATAAAATATTTAATAATATGATATGCACCTGTATAATACTAAATAGATTTTTTTTAATTTTTCAGGAAAACGTTTCGCTGAGTTGGAAATGAAACTGGCTTTGGTTGAAATATTATCTAAATTCGAAGTAAAAACGTGTGAAAGGACTGTAATTCCTGTAAAATTTAGTAAAAAGGCTTTAATTACTGTACCAGAAAATGGTATATGGTTAAAATTTGTAAAAATAAATAATTAAATCTGCTTGAATGTTAATTAACTTAAATCAAAGTTAACAGATAATACACACGACTTAAGGTTTCGTAAATAAAATTTTAAATGCAATAGTTGTTAGTAAAAATAAATAGTTATTGATTCACAATACTTATTTTTGAGTACTGTACTTTTTTTTGACTTGCCCAAGTACCATCTAAATTAACTTTCCTTTCAGAAAAGTTGCTGTATAAGCAAATCGAAGCATTTTTACTGCAAAAAAAGTTGTCGTCAGATACAAAAAAAAAAAAATACACATCATTGTAAAATTAATAGATTCCATCACTCCGTTTAGAATCTAAAATAATTATAGGGTGAAAACGAAGTGAATGTTTTGTTTTTTAAGTTTTAATAAACATTTAAATTTTTAAATTCGAATATTAGAACCATTGCTTATTCGCTAACTTCCTTATAATTATTATAATCTTTTTTTGACACTAAAATATCTATTTGGCTATTAATTTGTTATATAATATTTTAAGGTAAATAATAATACTGAAATCTCAAATTAAATGTTATATAACACAATATCTGAATTATTCGGCACTACCCAGGAGATGTTTTTGCGGATACCTACGTCATGTTTGCTATCTGTGGGCAAAATTTCAGTCCGGTTCGTTCAGCGGTTCTCGCTAGGCGATGATGAATCAATCAGTCAGTCAAGATAAGTTATTTTATATATGTAAATTAATTTAAATATACTGCAATCGGTAATTTAGGTGGACACACAAAATAAAGGGTTTTTTAAGTAATCAGAAGGTATACACAAATTATATATACAAATATACAAATATATACAAATATATACAAATATGTATATGATTATGTTTTTAAGCCCATAGCTTAAGATTTTCACGGTCCTTGAAAATTTGAATACACTTTCTTATTTCGACCATACATACGTACTTATAACTAATAATTACATATTCCATCAACATTTCAAATAAACCGATATGGTAAGTTTGCGTGTAGAATATTCAGTAGTGATTGGTTTGGTATTTGTATAATTCATAAGATATAAATGAATAGATAAAGAGCTAAAAGAACATCATGTACACTAGAAACTACCTGAAGAATTAAAATGAACAATATTAATTGCATACAGTTTTAATCGCATAAGTTTTTGACGACGCATATAATATTTGCACATGCAGCTGCAGTCTTTAGTGTAAATCGAAGAAAGATTTGTTTGTTTTCTTGATCTAGTGCGACACTCTGCGCGCGATCAATAATTCGTTTACCATAAAATGTGGATTTGGGGTCCTTTCCGTTAGTTTGCCGACTTACAGTTACGTTATTTGAATCCGTCACTGATGACCAACGACTGGTGACGGGTCACCGATGACGTTTCAGTCCAACCGCGAGGTTTGGATCATATGCGCTATCGGTGCGTGTGAAACTGAAGCATTATGATTGTTATACAGCAGTATTGCGTTTTAAACACAAAGTTTCTGCTGCACGTGCGTCGCGCTGGACGGGGAGCGGTTGCTGTGACATTTTGAACAATGCGCATCGGTGACATTGGTTTTATAGTGATAATCACTACTTGCATAACTTATTGTGCCTAATATGCTTCACAATATTATTATATGCCATATATATCAATGCAGTGTATATTACAATAATATTATACGATTTATGTTCTAAGCCGCAAACGCAACCGGTGCGCGGAAAAGGAAATTCGATTGCCCAATCACCCCGTACTGCACCGTACGTGGCAACGCGAAGATTTCGTTGGCTGATGATATTAAGTTCATTTGTGCACGTTCAAAACTGAACCGTAAGGCTTACGTACGTCAGTGTACGCGTGTAGCCGTGAAAGATAACACGCGCGGTCCGAGCGACCGTTACCGTTATCAACTATCCGTGGTGTTCATACTCGGGTCGGTCCCGTGACAGGCCGGAATTAAAAACAAATCTAGTGTTACGACTCCTATTATAATATAAGTGTGTGTGTATGTTCAGAGAGAAAGGAAAAACTTTAATAATCCTTATAGTAGATGTACGATGTCCGTCCCTAAGGATGGAAAGTCATTATTATTATTATTATTATTTTTTTTCTGCAAGTCCTTTCCGGTCCAAAATAAATCATGATTTTTAGATTTATTTTTAAACTTAAACCCGTACATCAAGAAAACGAGAAAAAAATGTTACCCTTGAAGCATTACGAACGTTTGCCGGCTAATCAATTTGGTCCATTTGACGGCACTCAGGCATTTAATTACGGCCGTAACAAAATATTAGCTTTGTGAGTATACGTGTGATTTATTAACGATAGATAATAATCTATATTGTATAACACAATGTGACAGGGACACATACTTAAGGTTTATACTTAAGGTTAAAAACTTTAACGCAAGGTTATCCTTAAGTTTTTCTTCAAATAACTATAGTAAATTTATTTTAGAAAACTTTTTGTATGATTATCTGAAATTTAAATTTTTACGAAATTGCATAAAATATTTTATTTACATATTTTAATTCTTAAACTAGTAGTATAAAAATGCCGATTCTGTAACCCCCTCTACCCACCACCACTGCCTCGTCCACACTTCGCTGCCGCCACTGACCATTCCCTCCACTCCACCACTGCCTAACAATTACCGACCCCCACCCCCTCCCGCAGGTGACGCCATCATCCGTTCCACCACTGTTGGCAGTTTTTGATTATCAATTTTTTTTATCATACATTGTTATCAGTGTTTTGATTATACTAAATTGATAAAAACCGTCTATAATTTATTTTACTCGACATTGTTATCAGTGTTTTGATTATATTAAATTGATAAAGTGATTACAGGCCATAGTTGCTAATACATTTGAAAAAATAACAGAATTAATAAATTGTACGATGCGAACCATAAACAATTGTATATAAACGAATAAATATCCCTCAGTTTTAAGGCACAGTTAGCATTTATTTTCATCTTATTAAGTGTCTCTTAGTTTTTTTATTCGGTAGTCACTTATATAATAATAACAATGTTAAAAACATAGTCAGCATTTTTTTTTTTTTCATGTTATACGGTAACCACTTTATAAGAATTGGACACACACGGAGTTGAATATACATATGTCAATATAATTTTTAATCATCTTTTCTTCTTTGTATCTTTTTTCGTTAGAATTGACCACCGATTGGTGATGATGGTGTGGGAAGGGGTGATATTTTTGTTTTAAAGACGGAATAATTTTTCTGTACACCACTGACATGTACAGTACGAATATTATTACCTATACGTATGTAATCAGTCGTAAATACGTTTTTTTAATTGTAATCATATACAATAAAGATGTCCAACTCGCTAAACGAATATTTGTACGATAACCAGTTAGGTGAAATGGTAAGTCTCTATAAAATTAATCATAAAATATAATAATTTTTGTAAACACATTATTATTTTAAATAGATTAGGTTTGATTCACCTGAATTCATCGAACCAGTTCGGTTGGTCTGCGAATACATTTTTGGAGATATGGTAAGTTTAAATTATAAAATTATTATCAAAATATATTTACTTATATTTAAATAATTTAGACTCAATACTATGACAGTGGGTATGAATCGTCCCCATCACACCCCTCATTTCGAGAGGAAAGTGTTTCGCCGGTCCTGATTTCAATCCAAGAACTTAACCAAGCTACTGCTTCCCACCCGCCGATACAAGGTCGTTCCTCTGATGACATGTTTACACCGGCACAACGTACTAGAAATAATTCTTATTCTTGTAAGACAATCTCACAAAGAAAATTATTTCTTATTTATCACATATGATATTTATAGATGATAATGAAGATGATTTATGCAACAAGGCGATGGACGAATATGAAGAATCTTTACATGCCGTTGTTCAAATAGCC